>CAJVPM010001778.1:0-11202 GCA_910592325.1 Scutellospora calospora | reverse complement strand
TATACTACCTTTTTCATAATTCTTGTCCGTTTTGGTAACAACTAATAATTACGCAACAATTCAGTAAGGAGTAAAAAGCGGAAATTAAATTTAAAAAAAGTAGTATTTTGTAATTTTATTTATAACTTACACTATAACCTTATTAATAGCATTTACAATAAAACTCTAAAATTAATTATATAGAATTGAATTTCCCATTTAAGGGAAAATGACATATATAGAAATATGAAAGACACACAAAAAAATCAACAATATTCTCCCGGCGAACATAAAAAGAAAGTGCTGCTGGAGATTCTTTTTAAATTAGAAAGTGCTTCGCTTGGCTGCGAAGAATTAGACTTACCTATGTTTGGAGAAATATTATTAAAAAAATGTGAAGAAATAACCCCCGAATTCACTCCTGATAACATAATGTTAAAGGATTTAAAAGAACGAGCCGAAAAAATAAAAAATTGTGAACCAGATCCTGATTATAATATTTACTTAGCTGGACACATTTGCCGGAGATTAGTTCAAGAGATAAATTAAAGCAGAAAAAAATGAATGGAGAAAAGTTATTTCGGAGAATTAGCCCCAGTGTAGTTAAATGTTTTCTCTGTCAAGCCGAAAGTTACTTAATAACTCCTTATTATAAGTGCTATGTTTGCAGTAATGCTGATATAAAGGATTTTGCTTATCGGCCCAATGAATTTGAAGCCGAACAAAAGCAAGAAGTAGAAAAAATAGTTAAATACCTAATTCCCGACAATACTCCCACCATAGTATCTCCCGAAACCTGTCTTCATTCTCAGAATGGGAACCCTAGTTGAGGTTGGATTGATCGTAGCACAAACAGCATTATCATTCCTCGGCGGTCGTTTTATTTGCCTAATGATGAATTGGTTGATTTGGCAGTTCATGAAGTGCATCATTTTATTTCTGGGGAAAAATTTCACAATAGTCATCCTTGATATTTTAAATACCGCCAATTAAGAGAAGAGATTTTTCAACACTTTGCCACTTTTGCCAATTCGTCTAATCCAAATATTAGATTTTCGAAGGGCTACAAAACTTATCCCTCTATCTATGAAAAAGAATATAACCAAAGTATTCTAAAAAAGTAAAGTTATGAAAAGCAAACAAGAAAAGAGAAGTAGTTCCGATGAACTTTCTCAAAAAACTGAATACCAAAAATATTTAGCGGAATTAGAAGACCCTAATTATCAAGGAGGTTCTTGGGCTTTGCCGGAAAATGCTACTCCTTTGGAACAAGCCAAGCATGATATTTGTAAGAAAGTAGTAAGTTATAAGTTAGACACTAAAATTAGTACCGAGGAATTAGCCCAAAAATCCAGTTAAGCAAGGCCGAAACGGAGGATATTTTGTATTACCGGATTGATTATTTTACTTTGGGTAGATTGGTTTCTTATGCGACCTGCTTATTTAAACCCTTAGAAGTAAAAATGATTGTGGAAAGCAAGACAATAAAGGTATCCATGCCCGAACTATTTAGGTTAATTGACGAAAATTTTTCAGAAAAAGCTAACGAAACACAGTGAACTTATTTACTCCAATTTGAATTTACCTTTAATAAGCAAGTATTACAAAGTGCGAATTAAATTTCCGTTTCGGAAACAAAAATTACCAAAAAATATTAACAAAGTTAATATACTATCATTTTTAACCACAAAAAAGCGGAAAATAATTATTAAAAATGTAGTAAATAATAAGTCTGCAAAATAGCCAGGTGATTAACTGCTAAATGAAAAGGGTGATAATGCTAACCGTCAAAATTGCTTTTTATTAAATATCCACAAAGGGAATTAGCCAGCATTTTGCCTTGCTTTTCGTTCTCGGACTTAGTTTTTAACTAATTACAATAGTTAAATATTTATTAGCACAGCCCTTTTTTTCTTCAAATATTCAAAAGTTTTCATAATAAATTTGCCCACAAATTTGATAGTGTTTTTTAACCGCACTAAATAAAGAAGTATGCAAAAACCATTTACCATGGGTTTTGGCTTTTATTTCATTACTATAAGTCGGCAAAGGGGTGAGCCGAGGAGTTTACTCTAAATCTTCTTAAAGATGAGACAATGTTTAACTAGCGAGTCTTCTTAGATAAAGAAAGTGATTATGGGGAAGATGGAGGGGGGGTTATAAATATAAAAATTTAAATTATAGACTAAATATTCCCAGTAACCAATAATATGCCTATGGTCAGAATATGTAGATAGCAAATTAGAATAATTTTAAAAGCAAAAATCAATTGCTACCTAATAAATTGGCTTAATTGCCAGAGTGGTGATCATAAAACTGTAAATATAAATTTTTAAAGCAATAACTAGATATGGCAAAGACATTACAAGAATGAAAACAAATCCATCCAGATTTTACGGAAGAATTAATAAAAGAATGAGAAGGAAAAAGATTGAATTATTATGTAGGAGAAGTCGAAAACTGAATTAAAAAAGGCTGTCAACCATCCGAAGCCAAGTTGGCTAGTTATTGCCGATATAAAGACTTGGATCCTAAAAAAGAAGACTGAAACCTTAACCAATTAAGAGAAGAATTTCGACAAACTAACTGACAAGATTGAACAGATATTCATCGGGATTTTGGTGGACATAAAGTACATCAACAAGAATGAGAAGAAGCAGGACTTACTTATCAAGATGTCCAGGAATGAGTAACTGTTGGTTTTCAGCCGGGAGGTTATTATTTAGTTAAAAGATGAAAAGACCTCCCTTTTACTCCTCTGCAAGTTCAATCATTAATTAATCAGGGTTACCAACTTGCTGATAGTTTATTATCAGTCTATCTCCGTGGCAAAGGCTGTCAACCAGCTGAGGCTAGTTGAAAGGAAATACAAGCAGAATATAACCACTGAAAAGAACACTTAACCTTTCAAGCATACTTGGATAATAAATATCCTACTCAGGAAGAAAAAAAAGGAGTAAAAGAAATAGATGCTGTAAAACAAGGACTTTGAATCAATTCTACCAAAGTTCTTAATCGAGAAGAAACTAGAAAATTAAAAGTCAATAACTTAGACTTAACAAATTATCCTAATTTAGAGAAAGTTACTATTGATAGTAAATATGTAAATGGATATTCATGTTATTTAAAAACTCCCCTAACTAATCTAATTCTTCCAGAGAATTCTTTGCTAAAGGAAATTGATTGTTCGCGTAATAATCTCACTAACTTAGTAATTAATCAGCAACCCTACCTAACTTATTTAGCCTGTGAAGGTAATGAAAACTTAACTAACCTCACCGTCACTAATAATCCTAGTTTAACTGAACTTTATTGCTCTAATTGTCAACTAACTAATACTAATTTTATTTTGGCTAATAATCCTCAGTTAACAATCCTAAATTGCTCCAATAATCAATTAACTAATCTCAACTTTTTTACTCAGTTAACTAGTTTAAAAAAACTTCTTTTAAGAGATAATCCCTTGACTGGTAGTTTAGCATCTTTACAAAACTGTCAGCAGTTAAATTATTTAAGTATTAGCAATACTAACCTAAATAGTGGTTTAGAATATTTACCCAAGAGTTTAGAAAGGCTTGAATGTGACGGTGAATTAGCTAAACAATTAAAAGGTTATGAGAAAGAAAAATATGGTAGAATTGATTATTACGACTACCCCGCCTGAAGAGAAACCCACCAGCCCTTAATAAGCCGAGTTCAAGAAATAATGGAATTAGAAAATAGTCTAAATAATTTAAGTTTAGCCCTAGTTAATTCCCATGTCCAAAATCAAACTATTAATCAAGGTTTAGCAATTTTTATCTTTGAAACAGAAGAAAAAATTAAAGAGTTAAGCAAGCAAAATCAAGAGTATTATGAAGCCAAGATTGAACAACTTCCTTATCCTTCTACTAAATGTCAATACTAGCCTTGCCTTTTAGTATTTCCTGGAAATAAAAACTTTTGCTTATAAATAAGCAAAGATTTCTGATTAAAACCTTTTTATCACAGGTAAAAAAAACAATCTACCTTACTTTTTGGCTCTTTTTCCTCCTTCATTTCCTTCTAAATCATTTCCCAACTGAAAAAGAATTTGGGTAAAAGGAGTAAGTTAGGATCGGATAACAAACTTAACCAAGAGACTCTTTTGACATTGAAAACAATGGGCTTTTAGTGGTTTGGGAAAGCCATTAGCATTAGATTTAAGTTTTGGCATAAGAATATAATAATATTATTAGGGGATTACATACAATTTTAAACTACTTCTTTTCTCTCCTTTTTTTTCTAGGTGGAGAATTTAACAAGGCTTTTATTACATTATCAAATTCCTCTTGACTTACCGGTCTAATATTATTGTCCTGTTCTTTTTTATTTAATTTTCTTGTCATATATATTTATATTACTGCTCTAACTATTATATAACTCGTGTATAGGATAAAATGCTAAAATATAAATATATTATGATAATAGATTTGTTTGCCTCATTATTTATATCAGGGATGTTTCCTGGTGGTGTTGCTATTTGAGTGTTTTATTCTTTTTGAATTCTTATTTTTGGTTATTGAATATATAGCATGGTTAGATTAGGTAAAAATAAAAGTAAGGGTGGAATGTGAGCCATTTTATTACTTGGTCTGCTCTTGTCTTTCTTTTTCGCTTGTATAGCCAGTATGTTTATTAGTAGTGATAAGGGTGATACAGAGAGAAAGAGAATTAAAGAAACATAATATTTCTGACACAAAATTAAGTCAAAAATTAGGAGTTGATGATTGAAGAACTGAGATGAATAAAAGTGTAGATTGAAGTTATGCTCAAACATTCTGATTTAGTATCCAAGATGCTATTAAGGAAATATCGCGAGAGATTGTTTGTGATAACTGTAAAGAGACTAAGTCCCCACTTCTCGACTATACGGCACTTGATAGTGAAGGCAAAAAGAAAAAATTTTGTTCAGTTGATTGTAAAATTGATTGGAAAAACAAGAAAAAAGATGATAGTCCAACCAAAAGTGGAGGAAAATTTGGGGTTTCTGATATTAGTGAATTCTTTTCCTGAATGAAAAAAATGGGGGTAGTGGAGATGAAGTTTGATTTCAACACCAATCAGGTAGTAATTAAATGTAATAATAACAAACAATTAAATATTACTGATAGTGGTTTATCAACTAAACAACAAACAGAGTTAACCCAACAACTTAAATCTACCGTACAACCAATTACTTATAGCGAAGTTAGCAAGGAATTTGACAAAGACAAAAATAAAAAAAACGATAACGCTGGAATAATAGGAACCCATAATAGTAGTGGGAATAATTTTCGCAGTTGTTATTGGTGTAGTTGTTTACAAGAGCAGAAAAAAAGATTATTAAAAATTATGGTTAGATAATTATTTTTCAATAACTATTTTGGGAGCAGGAATTAGGGTAAACTTAATTTCTGCATCCCTTAACATTCTCTTGGCGGCAATTATTTCCTCTTTTTCGTTGTGTTTATCGTTGGAATAGAAAATTTGTTTTATTCCGGCTTGGATAATTAATTTGGCACATTCACAGCAAGGAAAAAGAGTAGTATAGAGAATAAAACCATGACAACTTTGGCGAGCGTGAATTAGGGCATTAGCCTCCGCATGAACGACATACGGATACTTGGTTTCTAATCAGTTTTTTTGGTTATTTTCTCAAGGATAATTATCATCATTACAGCCTCGTGGCAAACCATTATAACCAGTGGCAATGATTTCTTGATTTTTATTAATTATTACCGCTCCCACTTGGGTATTGGGGTCTTTACTCCGGAGAGCACAAACTTGAGCGATAGTTATAAAGTATTCTTGTCAAGTTAAATAATTGTTTCTTTTCGGCATAAAATTAAAAAAATAGAAATTAATACGGGTTAATAGTAATTTTATCTTTTAAACTTTCTTATAAATATAAGCAGTGAAGTCAGGAAATTCCTCTTTTTTAATTAACTTACCTTTATTTCAATCCGAAAAAGGAAAACGGATATTGCCTTCATAGGTTCCTTTCACTATTGAAACATAATAATAGTCAGCGTGAGAATAAGTTTGTTGGTAGATTTCTCGTCCGCCGATTATAAAAATATGTTTGTTGGGATTTTCCTGATAGGTCGTCAAAGTTTCTTTTAAAGAACTAGTGAAAGTTAAGTTTTTTTCTCCCCGACTCTTATATTTTTCTTTATTTCGGGTAATAACTATATTATGACGATTTTTCAGTGGTTTGCCAATGCTTTCAAAAGTTTTTGATCCCATTAGAATAGTATTATGAGAAGTAATTTGGGAAAAGTATTTCATTTCCGCAGGGATTTTCCAGGGTAATTTGTTATCTTTTCCAATTAGATAATTGTGGTCCATGGCTCAAATTAGGTTTATCATAAAAATTTAACTTTCAAACATTTTCTGATTTACACTGCGACTTTGGCCTTAATAGGTGGATAAGGGTCGTAATTTTCCAAACTAATATCCTCAAAACGAAAATCAAAAAGCGATTTTATTTCCGGGTTAAGTTTCAAAGTTGTCAATTTTTTGGGTTCTCTTTTTAATTGTTCTTGAACTTGCTCAAAATGATTTAAATAAATGTGAGCATCGCCAATAATATGAATAAATTCTCCTACTTTATAGCCACAAACTTGGGCTATCATTGCGGTTAATAAACTATAACTAGCAATATTAAAAGGTACTCCTAAAAACATATCACCACTTCTTTGATATAGCAAGCAGGATAGTTTTTTATTGTTAGAAACAAAAAATTGGGCTAACAAATGACAAGGCGGCAGGAGCATTTGTTTAATTTCAGGTGGGTTTCAAGCCGTTAAGATATGACGGCGAGAAAAAGGATTGCTTTTTAAGTTCTCTACCAGTTCTTTTAACTGGTCTACTCCCCCAAAATTTCGTCATTGTTTACCATAAACAGGGCCTAATTCACCATATTCTTGTGCGAATTTATTATCATTCTTAATCTTTTCTCCAAACTCTTCCAAACTTTCCCCTTGATAGTCGGGAGACAATTTATATTTTTCATAAGGCCATTCATTTCAAATTTTCACCTCATTATCGACTAAATATTTAATATTAGTATCACCCTTAATAAACCACAAAAGTTCGTGAACGATAGCCTTAAAATTTACTTTCTTAGTAGTCAGTAAGGGAAACCCTTGATGGAGGTTGAACCGCATTTGACAGCCAAATAAAGCCTTGGTTCCGATCCCAGTCCTGTCAGTTTTTTTGGCTCCATTTTTCATTATTTCGGCCAAGAGGTCTAAATACTGCTTCTCTCCCACTTTAACCCTCTTTTTCTTCCCAAACTCCTAATCTTTTGCGAATTTCCGTCACTACTTCCGCATCGATTTTTCGCTTTTTAAACCCTTGCTCTAAAGTGATATTGTAAGCGTTAAGTTTTTGGATTTCTTTCATTATTTCCTCGCGTTCGGTTGGTAACACTCCGGATGTCATTTTTCTTTCTAGTTGCAATATTTCTACTTCCCTTTTTCAGTAGTCTCACAGCAGCATTAATTTATTTTCGATTCTTTCGGCTTCCCGTCAATTGTCATCAAATCAACCTTTGTTTTCTTTTTCTTGCTTCGTTAAGTCTTTCAATTTGTCCAAAAATTTCTTTTTCAACTCTTTTTTCTCAGTGATAAGTTTCCGCAACTGGGCTTCAATGTCCTCTAATATCTTTTCGGCTTTGGTTTTTTTACTACTAATTTCTGACATAGTATAAATGATTTTAATGGTTTATCAAAATGACTAATTTTTTTTTGCTAATTTTCTCTATTTTTTGGCGAAATTCTTTTTTGTTTTTTTCATCTAGGGCATTGTCGGCTTCGTCAAAAATGAATATTTCTTTGTTTTCGCTAGTTGCAAAAAGTTGGTTGAGGTCAGCCAACTGTTTCTGACCGGTTGACAAACCATTTTCCACCAGATTTTCGTGTTCGGCATAAGCAATTTTTTTTCTTCATGCTATTAGATTTATTTCATTTAATTTATATTTATTATTAATTAATATTTCCCCTTGATTAGGCTGATACAAGCCCACAATTAGATTAATCATAGTGCTTTTGCCGAAGCCATTTTCGCCGATTAGGTGGTTGACCTGACCGCTATGAAACTCCCAATTCATTTTTTTTAACACAGTCTTATTTTCCTGGTAGGCAAAACTTACTTTTTGGAAAGTTATAGTTGCTACCGGTTCAGCAAAGAGAATATTTTTTTGAATATCATTTCTTTCTGGTTGGGCTAATAATTCATTGAGCCTTTTTTGGGCGGAAAAATAATAAGTATAGCCCCTTAATCTTTCAATCATTTTTTTCATTGCTTCAAATAAGTCAGTAAAAATATTAAATGCTATATAGCCACCGCGATCACCAACAAATGGGAAAAAAAAGTATTTGGAATATTTAATTAAGGAATAAGAGGGAATAACAAAAGCTGCCGTGTAAAGTTTATCCTCCTCATTAGCAAGTTGCCGAGTTCTTTTTAGAGTTTGCTGGTATTTGGCAAAATAGGTTTCCTCAGCATTTTTTTTCAGAAGCAAATCCCGCTGATTAACCAGAATGGTTTCTTGCTTAACTTGTTCTTCCAATTGCTTTTGAAATTTCAAATCTTTTTTATGGAGAAAATAATTAATTAATCCGCAAATCACTACCACTGCCAAGAAATAACCTAACGCTAACCAAATAACCTTTGATGGGGAGCCGGAAATGGCTCAAAAAGCCAAAATTGTTTCTAACAATATATAATAAAGTTGATTGGGAGCATAAACCACTCAATCAGCAAAAACTCGGCTGTCGTAAATTAGACTATTGAGATTTTGTTTTTCATTGGGATTTTTCACTTGGGAAATCTTGTTAACCAACTTCTTTTTCAGGGCATAAATGATTTTATTGTTAAATCAAAAACCAAAATAAACGTGAATAAGAACAATAGCACAATAAATCACAACTGCTATTCCCATCACTATTAAAAAACTTTTTAAGTCATTTTTAAAATTATGAATTTCCTTTCCCGCAAAATTAATTTTGTATTCTAATTTACTCAAACCTTTCACTATTTCACCTTCTTTCAACGATTTCTTTACCACGTCATAAGCAAATCCCAAAGTGTTTTGCATGATAAACCAAGAACTTAAAAAACTAATTGTTGTCAAAAAAAAATACATGACTTGGTCTTTTCAGTATTTTCGGGTTATTGTCCATCAATTTAATTTGGTTTTATTGTTAGTAGTATTATTTACTTCTGCCATATTTTTATAAATTTTGATAGGGATGGTTGAAAATTATAAAAATACAAAAACAGTAATTTAACATTAATTTTCGTTATATTGACTTATTTCATGGCTCAAATTTTCCTTAATTTTTTGCACGGTGGCGGTTAATTCGTTTTCTTTAATGGTTAAAATATGATCGAACTCCGGGGCAAATTTTTCTTCTTTTTCAGCAATAGTTAATCGGCGAATAATTTCTGGTTCACTGGTGCCTCTTTTTCTCATATGTTCGACCATTTTTTCCAAACTTTCGGCTTTAAATCAGTAAGAAATGGTGTTGTATCCTTTTTCTTGACAGTATTTTTTGATTTGCCGAAAACCGTCCACATCCACAATAATAACCCCATGCTTATTTTGGGTTCCTAATATTAAATCGACTACTTTGCCGTGGATTCCGTAATAATTGCCATCATAGATTACATGCTCTAAAAAACGCCCTTTTTCTAACTCAGTTTGAAAGGTTTCTTTGCTAATAAAATAATAGTCTTGACCGTCTTTTTCCCCGGTGCGGGGTGGGCGGGTGGTAGTTGAAATTAATTTAGCAATATTTGGATCCTGAGTTAGTAAATTCTCCACTGTCGTTTTGCCGGTTCCGCTTCCGCCAGCAATGATTATGAGCGTATTTTTACTTCTTTCTGTCGAATTATATTGATTATTTGGCATATTTTTGTAATTTTCTTATTTTTTCTCAATAAAACTGGCAGGGATGTTGACCTTTAAATCAATCAAAAAAATCTTTTGCCTCGGGTTCAGAATAATTATAATCTACAAATTTAATATCCAATATTTTCCCCACCTCTTTTATTTGTATCTCTCCCGAATATTTATTAGTCCGAAAAAAATATCCTTTTCAGTGCTGATTTCCTTTAGACAAATTAGCGTAAAAAACGTTTCCTTCTCCGATTTTCTCCAGATTTTCTACTACTAAATTGGTTTCCTCAAAAACTTCTCTTTTGGCCGCGTCTTCTGGTGTTTCACTAGACTCTATTTTGCCTCCTGGAAAATTTCAACCTCATTTTTTATCTTTTACCAACAAAAATTCCCCTTTGTCATTTTGGATAATTACTCGCACAAATTGGGGTAAATTGGATTCCTTTTTTGGCGAATGATTTTGTTTAATTATATCCTGGACTTCGGTCAATATTTCATCCTCGCTTTTTTCGGCATCCACTATATAAATCCTTTCGGGAAAAAGTTTTTTTAATTCTAAATAATAATTACGTATTCTTTGGTGAAATTCTAAGTTTAATTTATCTCAGTTAGTATATTCACCGGTTTCTAGTCTTCTTTTTTTTAGTCTTTCTTGAGCCTTAATGGGGTCAATATCGAGAATAAAAGTGATATCAGGTAAGGGCAAATCGAGGGTTTTTTTGGCTACTTCTTGGACGATATCAATTCCCAAACTTCCTTCTAATCCTTGATAAACAAAGGTGCTGTCAATATAACGGTCAACAATTACTACTTTATTTGCTTGTAAATTGGGTTTAATTACTTTTTTCACCAACTCATCAAAGGCTACCAAAATCAGGAAAATATAACTTCAACTGCCGGGTAAACCACTTTTGCCGGCTCCGCGGGCTTCATTTAGTAAAGTTCAGATTTTTTGACCTAATTCAGTATCTCGTCAATTATGAGTTATCAGGTTTAATTCACTACTTTTTTTCAGGTTGTTAATGAGAGTAGTTTTACCACTACCGTCTATTCCTTCCAAGGTGATTAGTAATGACATATATTAAATTAATTTTAGGAGAAAGAAAAAAATGATTTTTTGGCGAAAAATGGGGTAGCGCGGGGGTTAATAATTGCTAGATTTTTTTTGTTTTTTTGTTAGGGATAAGGGGAAGAAATGACTTTCTTTTTTGTCAGATTTTTTTTGGCAAAAATAATTGTTATACTACCTTTTTCATAATTCTTGTCCGTTTTGGTAACAACTAATAATTACGCAACAATTCAGTAAGGAGTAAAAA
>CAJVPM010001777.1:0-11207 GCA_910592325.1 Scutellospora calospora | reverse complement strand
TAATCTAGATATATTTGGTTAGTTTGTTAGTAAGTAGAGTATAAAGATTTAGAGATATTAATTTATTAGTGAAATTAGGTAATTCAGAGTTAATTTGAGTAGTTAGAACTAATATTAGTTAATAGAACTATTTGAATATAGATTCTTAGATATTTTGTTAGTAGTATTTGCAATAAACTTCTATAATAGTGAGGTAGTATTGTTGTAGTTAATAATCTGTTTAGTAATAAAGATATTCATTTTGTTAGTTTTTGTTTTAGTGATATGTAAATTTAGATATTGTTTAATTATTTGATCAATACTATTTTCTTTAAAGTTAAAAGTAATTAGCTATAAGTTTATTCTATTTAGTAATATATTTTTAAGTTTATATATTTTAGTAATAATAATTATAATAGTAATATAGTTATATAGAGATGATAAGATAAAATCAAAAGAAAGTAGAATGTAAAAGTAGTATTCTGAAATTGTTAGAGTCATATTTAGGTAGTTGTATTGTTGTTATAATTAAAGTTGTTTAAGAGAGTAGTTGTATTTGAGATATAATATTGAATATGATTGTCTCATAGTTGTTGTAAGTTATAGATTTAGTAGTAAAAAAGAGTAGAGTTAGATATTAATATAGCTATTTCTATTTTGTGCTTGATGATAGTAGTATATTTTCTAGTTAGATTATTACAAGTTAATAAAGATATGATTATGTTTAAAATATAGTAGTTAAATTTAGATATTATAATAGTATTAATTATATAGATATATTATTTGTCAGTAATTTTTTTCTTTTTAATAAATGTGAATACTTGATTGATTTCTTAGATGATGATTTTGTAAATAAGTATAGTTTTTATAGATAGTAAAATAGTATACTAGAAATCTGAAGGTGTTTTTAGATTTAATAGAGATTAGGGTAGTATTATTAAAGTATAAAGAAGAATTGTTAAGAGAACTATTATTAATATATAAGAATAATTTTGTTAGGTTAACTATAATTTTTATGAGTTTGTAGAAGGAAGATACTGTATTGATAATTTGTTGAAATTGGAGTTATATATATGTTATCCAGAGTATATTATCTATATATACTGATACAAGAGTATTAAAGAAATAATTTTGTTAGAAGAAGAAGTTAAGTTAGTATTTATAGAAAGTATATAGTTTTTGTATATATTAGAAATAGTAGGACATAGTAAATGTACTAAAGTATAAGAGTAATTGTTTCACTCTAGTCTATGTTATCTTGTACAATATAGTGATTAGTATTTTTAAGATTAGTAATAACTTGGTTTTGATATTGTGAATAGATATTAAGAATGATGTGTTGTATTATTTTTAAGAACTTGATTTTATTAAGAGCTTTTATTAGTAGTAAAATATGAACTGTATTATAAGCTTTACTCATATTTTATAATAAGATCTAGATCTCTTTGTTATATAAAGAAGTATCTTCTAAGATATATCATAGTATTTGAATAGGTATAGTGATAGTTGAATATAGTAGAGTAATATAGTTATATAGGTTTAGAATAAGGTACTAATTGAGAATAGTATTTATAAAGTTAGTAATTATTTTAGTATAGACTTTTTTGATATATTCTATGAGAATAATTAGATAAGTATAATTCATTTCTCTTGTGAATATTGGTTTCTTAGATATGAGAAAGATGTTATTTTGTTTCTAATTTTTGAGTATCTTTTATATAATGAGGTATTTGTTGAGTAGCAGTAAGAGCAGTTTATAGAAAATAGTACTAAGTTTTTACTAGAATAAGATTATTAAGATATCTTGTAATAGAGCTCAGTTCTATGAAGACAATTTGAAGTACAAGTTAGTTAGAGTAGTCTTTAAAATGAGACAATACAAGATTAGTACAAATTATAAATATTAGATTAAATATAGAGTTTTATAGTAATACTAGAGAGTTTAAATAAAGTATCTATAAGCAAATACTAGATATAGCAATTAGTAGATAACTTATATAGTAGAATCTTTAAATAGATAATAACTAAAGTTATATATAAAGCTAATTATACTCTCATTAACAAATATAACTTGAAAATAATACTTAATAAAAATCTGCAGATAGCTTGTTGAAAAAAAAATAAAAAAAATAAAAAAACTAAAAAAAATAAAAATATACTAAAAATGAAAATATAAATATATAGAGTTAAGAAAGAAAAAAAAGAGAAAGAAAAAAAACAAGAAATAATAAGAAAATATAAAATTAGATTTTTAAGTTAAAAAGTAAAAAAGTTAAAAGAAAAGGAAAAGTAGAAATATGAAGAAAAAAGGTTTAAGAAAAATAAAAAGAAGAAAAAAGAAGTTGTATTTGATCAAGCAAAAGAATATAAGAAGATATGAGAATATTTAGAAAGAAAAAGATTAGAGTATAAAAAGTTTTTAGAAGATTATAAGGTAGATAAGATATAAGAAATAATAAGTAAATATAAAGAAAGATATGAAATAAAGAAGGATCATTTAGAGTTTGTAGATGAGAAGTTTAAGAAGTATAAGAAATTTAATGATAAAGAAAGACAAAGATTAGAAAAAAAAATAAGAAGTTAAAAGATTATAGAGAGTTTTTAGATAAGTATAATATAGAAGATATTTTTAAGATAATAGTTAAATATTATAGTCCTCACAATTAGATTCAACTTAATATTATTATAATATCTAATTACTTAAGTTAACTAGTTTGTTACAAATTTATTTATTTAAAATAGCTTAGATCTTTTTAGAATATATTATATCTAATATATTGTAAATATTACAGAGCTAGCTAATCTTAAAACAAAGCTACTAGAATAGCTTGTATTTATTTTATAGATTTATTTAAATTAAATTTTTATAAATATTTATATAATTTCAGGTTCTACTAAAGTCTTTTATTTATTAGTTAATTTAGTTCTTTTCTGATATCTAGCTAGCTTTAGTTATTCTTTATCTAAAAACTTTGAAACTTTTTACTTTTATTAGACTAAGTTTTTTTTTTAGATTAAATTTTAACTGATATAGTTCTATAAAAAGATTATATTACTTTACTAACTTAAGATTTTACTATAAAGATTCTTTGTTTATATATTTTATCAAGATTTATTTGTATAATATTATATTATACTTCTAAATTTAGATTAATTTGATATAATTTAATTTATAAAGATACATTCTCAGAAATAAACAAAATTTACTATAATATATTATATATATATTTTTTTTATACTTAGGTAATCTTGTCTTTTATTTATTAAGAGAAAATATAAAAAATATTATACAATAATATTACCTAAATTAATCTAGCTATACAACTACCCTTTTGACTTAAATTCAGACTCACTCAGCTACTTAAAGTGCTCAGATGTAATCTGCTACAATAACAAGTTTTTTTTTCTAAAGAGTAGAATATCTAATCAAAATCTTACTCTAAAGATCTACAGAAAGCTACTATATATCTATATCAAAATTGCCTAATTAATTTTTGAAACTTAACTAACTATCCTTTATTCCTCCTTTGATCTATCTTTTAACTTTGCTTTTGGTTTCTTTCTAAATTCTTATTTCCTTATCTTATTCAGATTTTTTAATCTCTTTACTATATAGAGCTTGATTTTCTTTATTTTCTTACTTCTTATTTGCTTTGGTTTTGAAGTTATATTTCAACTTTTTCTTCTTCTTCTTGTTACTAATATCATTCTTTTTTTTTTTACTATTAAGGTAGTTTCCTTTGCCAATTAGATTTTATTAATTTGTTATTACAGAGCTATCACAAGAACAATCTTCTAAGGTTTTACAGTTACATGACAAGTATATAACAAGCTACATATATAACTTTAGTTATTGTCTAATTTAAATAGTCCACTATATAGACAATTAACTATCTGTTAGTTCTACACTATGCTGTTATATCTGCAACCCACCTGTGAATTACCTATTTAAACACTCTGATCATTAACTCTTCTCTTCATTCTAATTTAACATCACTACTACATCTGATTACTTAAGTTAGCTAATTTGCTTGTAGATCTATTTACTGCATGACTTAGGTCCTCTCAAGATATATATTGTTTAATATATTGTAAATATGCAGAGCTCTAATTAATCTCGAAAGCATATCTACTAAAGCAGTCTGTACTCATTTTATGAATTTACCTAGCTTAGACTCTTGCAATATTCATATAATCTTAGTTCTTACTATAGCTCTTCACTAGTATATATTAATTAATTTCTCTAGATATTTTATGAGGTAAATCCTCCCAAATCTAGTTAGCTACTAAGCTAGATTAGTACTGCTAATCTTTATTACAGATACAGACTTACTCATACCTATCTCAATCTATATCTTTTAAACAGTTTCTTTCTAAATCAAGTATTAGCTGATGTGACTATCAAAATCATACTACTTTACTAACTCAGATCTTCTACTATACAAGTCTTCTGCTCATATATTCAATGCAGATTTATTTATATAATATTATTATCACACTTCTAATATTCAATTAACTTGATACAATACTATTTTTTACAAGGTTTTGTTAGCCTTTAAAAGTTTTGTATTTCTTCAATTGCTATCTTACTATTAGAAAAAAATCCAAATACTTGCTCTAAATAGTATAACTAGTAGTGCTACTTAGATTGCATCTAATTTAGTATGAGTTGAAGAGGATCAGTTTAATATCTAACTACTAAAATCTATACTATAATTACTACTATTATCATCTGCTATAACTTATTCTATACTCATTTTTTTAGTTTCTTTATTCTTTAGCAATTCTATCACTAGCAAACTATCTATATATTTATTTAACTTTTTTTTCCTTTAATAATTCTAGCCAACCTATATAGTTCTATTTGTAGCTTTTTATTTTTTACTACTCTTTGTATTACTATCTTCTCTATATCTACAATACTAATTTTTATATCTCTAATATTACTACTAACTCTTATGCTACTTAACTTTCTATTTCTTTTATAGACTAAAACTAGAATTTTAATATATGAGATCTTTTCATTTCTATAAACTTTCTCTAATACTTAGTACTAACTTTCATACTTCTTTCTAATTATATAGCTTTAATCATTATATTTTTCTAAATTACAGCCTTTGCACTTTTTTAACATAGTAGTTTCTTTATTATTATTATTAATCTTAATTTGCCAGTACTTTACAACTAATGATTTAGACTCTTTTTTAATTACTTTTCTGCTTTTAACTTTTATTCTTTTTTCAAAGATTATTCACTCTTTCTTTTTTTTATTTGCAAAGACTTTTCTATCTTTATACTTTATTGCTAATCTATTCAGTACTTCTACTTAATATATTTCTTTTAACTTTCTTAAATTGCTATTTTTAAGTACTTTCTCTTCTATATTTTTATACTAGTTTAGTTTATATCCTTTGTTTTTAAGACTTCTAATATGCTTAACTTGTTGTTATATTAACAACATATTATCATTATCATTGATTAGCTACTCAAATATAAATATATTCATATTATTACTATTTCTATAGTTGATTATCTTTTTTTTTTCTAGCATAATTAGTTAACTAGTACTTCCTATATCTAGTTTAAGTTTATATATATTACTTTCTTGAAAGCTAAATCTAAGTTTTTTTGTTTCACTTATTATTCTGAATATTAGATTGAACTTGAGCTTTATATCTTCAAACATCTCATTACTAATAATATTACCTAAACACATGCTTTTTAATTGTGCTTCTTTAATTCTAAGTCTAGTAGTTACTCCTAATTCATCTTGTTTATTCATACATATTGTTAGCTCTGTAATATGATGAGCTAACTAATTTTATCAAATTATATATATATCTAGAATTTTAATATAACTACATATATTATTTAAAGCTAACTTAGCTAGATCTATCTTATTTTTAATTAGTATTCAAATAGATCTCTATATATATCTACATATATTTTTTGAAAGAAATGAGATTTGAAATCTATATTCAATACTTAGTAGTAATATACTACTATTCAGATAGACTAGCTAGCTTACTGAGATTTTTTTCTACTAGATTGTTTTACATATTCTTGCTACCGCTTTTATAATTATAAGTTTATTACATTTTTTTTTCATCTGTTTCTGAAATCTACACTTTAAGATATTTAATAGCTTCTTTTCCTTTTTTTGCTCAGACTGTTTCTTTAAGTTTGTTTAGTCTAATTTTAAATATATTATTTTGCTCTTTGTTTTTGAATTTACAATTTAAAACTAAGAGCTCTAACTTCTTACTATTTATTTCAATATTATTAAGCTTATAAAACTCAGTTGAGATATCAATTATCTTTTGTATCTCTTCTTTAGATCTGACTATTTATGTTGTATTATCTGTATATATCAAAACACTTTGTTGCTAATATGATATTTGAGTTTTATTCGTTCTTAAATCTTGAGACCAGTTTGAGTCTATAATATATTTTAGATTTTCTTCTTTATGAATTATACAGAGTAAAAAATCATAAAATATACACTATATTAAAGATGATACTACTTTTTTCTGATCCAAACTATCTTCTGCTTTAAATTTATTAGTTAGTTTGTACTCTGTGATTACTCTAATTTTTTTTTTGTTATACAAACTAAGAAAGAATCTTATTATTAGTTCTGGTAATTTGATTTTTCTTAGTATTTTCTCTATTATTTCAAGACTTACTGAGTTGAATGCTTTTTTCATATCCTAGAACAAGACCTATACTTCTTTGTTTTTTTGTTTTGTATCTTCTAGAATTTTGTTCATGATATGTATAGGACTTGCTATACTATCTTCTGACAGATCTATATAATTAGAACTTTTTAGTATCTTATATATTACAAATATTTGATCTAATCTTTTACTAATTATCCTTATTACTATTTTTCAGAAAGCTTCTAGTAGTATAATTAGCTATACATTTGATAAATCATAATTCTACTCTTCATTTTTAGGACTTAGATATAATTGATCTAGTTTCTATTTAAGTAATATATCTTCTGTAGCTAAATACTAATTTGCTAGTATTATAAATACTTTTTGTACTAGTTTTCTTGCTTTTTTAATTAGTAGATAGCTAATATCAGATACTTCCAGTATAGACTTGTTTTTGGTTTTGCTAAAAGCATTCCTCTATTCCTCTTCTGTTACTATATTAAGCAAACTATTATATATGTTTCTGTTTAACTTCCTTATAGGACTATATGCCTTAATTCATCTTATAAAAAAGAAGTTTTGGTTTGTAATTTATTTTTAGAACTGTTTTATAAACTGTGATCTTACTTCATTTTTTATTTCTTTCTTTTTTGTAAGCAGTATCTTCTCTTTTCTTACAACTTTTATCACTCTATCAATTTTGATCTTTTTGAAAGATCTTTCAAATAAACTATTAAGTATATGTTTTAATTCACTTTGAATTACCTCATATCAGGTATCTATATATATGTTTATATCTGATATCTCTTCTTTCTTTCTTTCCTATTATACTTTGGTATTAAAAAGCTTTTACTATATTTTTATTTCTTCTTCTCTTCTACTTGTCTATTGCTTCTTATATATCTTCACTATTTGTATCTTATATTCATTATTAAGTCTGTTAATTTCTTCATTTATTTATTGATACTCTTCTTCATCTATATTCTGCTCTGCTTTTTTGAAGCATATATAGCAAATTCTATCTAAACACTTCAAGTCTTTATATATTTTGTTACTCTTTTTATCTTTTTTAGTAGTGTTCTATTTGTTAATATCTTTTGGCTTAGCAGATTTGTATATATACTTTCTAAGATACTACTTGAAATTATATCTCATATTTTATTAATATCTTGACTTGTAAAGTTTTCTTCTGCTAGAGCTATGTTACTTTCTACTCCTAGCTTTTTTTTTAATTTCTTATTTAACTTTGCTCTATATCTTTTTCAATTCTCTTCTTGTACCTTGTTAAGTTTAAGAATTCTTTTCTTTTTTTTTAGCTGCTTCTCTTTTGCTTGTAATTTTGTTTTTTGTATTATACCTATATTTATTCTCAGTATTGTTATAGAATACAGATGTGAACAGCGAACAGTCTAAGACAAGATGTCTTGGACATTTCTGCTAAATTTTTTCATCTTGAACAATTAAAATTATAATAAGGATAGCTATATTAGTCAATCAGATTGTTCAATAAACTATATGAAATGAACAACTATCATAGACATAGGATATTGTTCAGGATATGGGATACTATTTAGGACTGTTTGTATCTATGCAATTTTGATAGGACAGTGTCTGTATATAATACTGCCTATTCTTGCTAGTATGATTCTATAATCACTTCCTGTAATATATTCTGCTTCTACTATCTTGTATCTTATTGTATATTAGCTAAGCCTCTTTGAGACTCATATATAATCTATTCTTGTACTGACTAATTTATTTGACTATATGAATTCTTTTTTATATAGATACACTACTCTGAATATATTTTTAAAACTTGAATTCTCTAGCTATCTTAGGAGAGAAAAAAATTGCTTTCTAATTGAGACTTTATTATTTTGATCAAGCTCTTTAGATCTTATATTATTTAAGTCTCCCATAACTATGACTTTGATTTGATTTCTTTCATATTCTCTTATTTTTCTAATTATTTGCTATTGAATCTTTTTCTTTTCTTTATTGTTATTTGGTAGTATATATAGACTGATAACTTGTAGTTTGTATTTCTTAAAAAAAATTAGTATATTGATATAGTAATTACTATATCTTATAACTTAATCTATATGTTTTTCCTATATTTTACTAACTAATAAATCTACTTCTGAGCCTTTCAACTTATTTTCATATGCTTTAGTTCAAAATCCTATATAGTTACTTCTTTTGTTACATAAAAATTTGTCTTGTTGTTCTGAAATATTTGTTTCATTATTTCCTAATATACAGTAGGTAACAAAAATATTTCCACACCTAAGGACTTAGTTTATAACTCAAAAACTTACTAATTAACTTATATTTTTGATTTGATTATATTAATTTATATTCCTTGATAATTATGCTATACTATTTTTAGATTATATACTTGCATAATTAACAAGTTATTTAATTTTACTTTTAGAGTTTTGATAAATTTAGTAAATATCTATATTTCTATGCAAATATTTCAATAACTATCAGTCTAATTTTAATAAATTTTTTTTTATTTTATAGAAGAAGTTATTTTTTATCTACAGTATAAATTTTATACAATTTTAATTATTAGTTAATAAGAAATTAATAAAAATAAAAATTTTATAGTTTTGATTTTAAGATTAATTTTCTCAATGATTATTAATCTAAAATAAATAATTTTTTTTTTATTTAATAAATATGTATTTTTTCTACAAAATATAAAAAAATCATTAAAATCTAATTATTAGTTGTAGAGATAATTTAAATAATCTATTATAATATATTAAATTCTATTAATTATCATATATCTTAATTATCTCAGCAACTAGTAAAGGACTTTGACTTTTTTTTTTTTTTTTATGTAGAGTAGAAATAGTACTTTCAAATAAAAAAAAAATTATTCGATTTAATTACTAGAAGCTGAGATAATTAAGATAGAAGTTTGCTGTTTAATTTGTAAAATTATATTATAATTTCAGTAGCGATTGTCATAATAATCATGTGATATGATCATTAAAAATGCAAATTCGCTAGAATATTATTTTCCTTATAAATTATATAGTCATTAATTAATTTTTTTTTTCTTCTTCTATCTAACTAGACTATAGAAACACAGATATAAATCTTCTAGCTAATTTTTGTGACATCTAATCGATTATGCATTACACTCCTTTATAGTTTTTTTTGTAAAATTGATTGATCAATTGATATTAAACACTTTATAACTTGCTCACATGAAGTTAGAAAACTATAGATTTACTAGGAACAGAGTACAAAGAACGTAGTGTATAGTTTATAGACAAGTTAATATGTCTATATAATTCTCAGCATTTGATTAGTTTGCATGACTCTGTTTGTCATGCATTGTCTATTTTTTACACTCTATTTTTCACACTTTATATACAGTACACCTGTTGAAGTTTCAATATTTACAAAAAGGATGTGTATAAGTATTTATAGGAAATAAATTAAAGATATTATACTTGTAAATAAATAAATAATATAAAATAATTATTAAGATTTTTGAAACATTAAAAAAAAATATCAAGGTATATACATATGTAATAACTTGACTATTGCCTTATTGAGTTAGAATTACTATATAGTTCTGTCTCAAAATCCTAAAAAACAGATTTCTGAAAATTAATTATCGCATTGTGTGATGTATATTCAAAATCTGCTAATTATTAGTAAAATTATAGTAGCAGACTTGAAATATAAATTATGCAATATGACAATTAATTTTTGGGAATCTGTTTTTTGAAATTTCAGAGTAGAACTTTACTATATATAGAAGATTATTTACATTGATTATATATGTAACAATTTTGTCACATAAGAAAATTAATTGTAAAGTATTATAAATTTACTTATCTGAACAGAAAAAACATATACTAGTAATATTATACAATTAGAGATATTTATGCATATATTTGAGGTTTTTTGAAATCACGATTCTGTAGATTGACAATTCTAAATCAAAGAATTACAAGGTTAAATCATGTGCATGTCTGAAGTGTACTTACTAAAAATATTCTTATAAAGAATTTTTTATAGTATCTAGTACTATATTCATTACTTTCCTATTTCTAGTTTCACATAACTGTATTTTTATAAAAGCTATATTTCTAAAAAAAAAACAATCTGACAAAATTTTAGGTAACAGTAACCTTAATTATAAAAATTTTGACTTGTTCTAATTTGAATTAAATTTTTAGTACTTTTCAATAGAAAATAAACAACTAATAAAAACTAGCATAGTGGGCTTTCATTATAATTAGCTAATTTTTGTATATGCATGCCTCTAGTATATATATAAATTATAAGTTTTGCTTTTGCAATATCAATAGCTTTCATTTAGCATCAAACATATTATTTATATATTTCACTAATGATTTCAGTATTTAATTTCTACATACGTATAATACTAGCCTTTTGCACATATTTTCTATGTGTAATAGATTCAAAAATATTATTGTATCTTCAGGAATTTTTTTTTTTTTTTTTTTTTAAAGTGAGATCTTGTCTCAATTTCTTTTTTGATTTTAATATATAGATACATTATAATATGCTTACAATATA
>CAJVPM010001776.1:0-11208 GCA_910592325.1 Scutellospora calospora | reverse complement strand
AAAGAAATGCAGGGCAAAAAATGTATTAGCTTGAAAAAGAGCAAATCCCTCATGTTTCGTATAAAATGCATTAACAAAATTCTACCTACAAAGGATATTTGCTTTCAAAGGAATCCTAAGCTTTACAAAAGTCAAAGATGCATAGTATGTTTCCGTAAAGATGAAACCTTCTACCATCTGGCAGAATGCGAAATGTACCAAGGAATCTGGAGAAAACTCGAAAAAGAAGCTATACAGCTAACAGGCCTAGAAATCTCGACAAAATTGGATCTGACATTAAACGAGAGTTCTCTTGAAGAAGTAATATATGCTACCGAATCAGAGGAAAAAATGAATAACAGAAAGATACATCTAAGAGGACTTACAAATATTAAGCAGCTCACAAGCTTAAGCAAAGTAACTCAGTCAAGAAAGAAGGCAGGCAGAATCTTAGTCAGCTTTGTAAAACACTTTTGGAAGTGTTTTTTCGAACGTCTGTAGAAATTCCGATGCGAAATTATGATCGAGTGGGAAAAAGAGAACCAAATCTCGACTAAGGACAAAACGAAAAAACGAAGTAAAAAGGGAAACGAGGACAAAGAAAACGTCCAACCTAGTAATGCAGGAAAGGAAGGAATAAAAGAGAAAGAGGAGAGATTGCAGAAGGAGGCATTAGAAAGGGTTGACACATGGGTGAGAACCGGAAAAAAAGAAGGATGGCTAAAAATTAAAACAAAATAAGGCGGTTTTGATATAGGCTGGTAGCAGCCTCTCATAGACCAGAGGCCTAGAGTCTGTACCTGCAGACTAAAGTCTTTGCGAGAGAAATTGTTGCTGCGGCAGATCGCACTTGGGCACCTTAAGGCAGCCGAGTGAGTCCGGAATGGTTGAAGGAGGGTACTTTATTATACTTTAGATAGTAATTTACTTTGTAGCACATGTAAGCTTTTCCTTAATAAAATGATGGGCAAGATCACTAAAAAAAAAAAAAAAAAAAAAAGTATTACTAGTATTACTATATAATATTACTAGTATTGCTAATATTATTAATATTATTAGTATTACTAGTATCAATAGTATTAATAGTATTATTAGTATCACTAGTATTACTAGTTATATTAGATTTATCAAATTACTAATTTAGCTTTTAAGTTGCATTAAGTTTTACTAGTTTTATCAGTTTCATCTAATGAAACTAATTAGTTTCACTAATAGCTTTAGTTAAGAAAAATCTATAACTGTTATTACTATAGTGATTATCATATTTTTTTTTTTTTTTTAGTAATTTTGTCTATCATTTTATTAAAGAAAAGCTTACATATGCTACAAAGTAAATTACTATCTAAAATATAATAAAATACTCTCCTTCAACTATTTTGAACTCATTCAGCTACTTTAAAATACCTAAATATGATCTGCTATAATAACAATTTCTTTCGCAAAGACTTTAGTCTGCAGATACAGACTCTAGGCTTCTAGTCTAAGAGAAGCTACTACTAGCCTATATCAAAATCACCTATTTTGTTTTAATTTTTAACTATCATTCTTTTTTGTCTGTCCTTACTCATATGTTAACCCTTTCTAATACCTCTTTCTGTATTCTCTCTTTTTTTTTATTTCTTTTTTTTCTATATTATTAGATTAAGCATTTTCTTTGTCTTTATTTTTATTTTTGCTTTGTTTTTTCTTCTTTTTATCCTTAGTCATGATTTGGTTTTCTTTCTTTCACTCAATCATGACTTCATACTGAAATTTCTACAGATATTCAAAGAAGCATTTCTAGAAGTATTTTACAAAGCTGATCAAGATTCTACTTGCCTTCTTTCTTAACTGAGTTACTTTGCTTAAGGTTGTAAGCTACTTAATATTTGTGAATCCTCTTAAGTATATCTTTGTTTTTCATTTTTTCTTCTAATTCTGTATTATAAATTACTTTTTCAAAAGAAGTTTCACTTATTATTAGATCTAATTTTGTTGAAACTTCTAGACTTGTTAGCTATATAACTTCTTTCTCAAGTTTTTTTCAGATTTCTTGATAGATTTCATATTCTGCTAGATGGTAAAAAGTTTCATCTTCTCAGAAGCAAGCTATGCATCTTTGACTTTTATAAAGCTTAAGATTTTTTTAAAGCAGATATCTTTTGTAAGCAAAATCTTGTTTATATATTTTATACAGAACATGAGAGACTTGCTCTTTTTAAACTAATACATTTTTTGTCTTGTATTTCCTTGAACAAGTCTCATATAATTTTCTAATTCAACTCTATATCAGAATTAGAATTCTGATTATGAGTTATGATTTCTGTTGTTTTATTTAGATTTGTCTATTTTGTTTCGTATATTGTTGCTGTAATAATATTTATAAAAGATCTTAAAGGTCTTTTGATTACTTGACTTTTTCATTTAGATATAGCTATTAAGTTGCTAGATATTGTTTCTGATATGTTAAGATTTATAAATTTTTTCATTTCTTTTTTAGCTAATCTATTTGCTTAGTCATTCTATTTGTTTTTGCTATAATTTTTAACTTTATGCAATGTCAAGTTTAAGTCTTTTGTCTTGTAATAGCTTTGAATTTGGCTTATTATACTTCTATTTTTTAGTTTAAACTAGCTTTGTATTTTGTTTTTTGTATTGTCTCTTTTTAGAGCTTCTATTGTAGCTTTACTATCTGTAAAAATATATGTTTTGGTTTTATATAGTACTGTAAGAAGAGCTGATTAGATTACTTCTAACTTAGCATATGTTGAGGAGAGCCAATTCTCTAAACTACTGCTAAAACTAATATTTCTATCTACTATATCCTTTTTTCTAACTACTCATCCTATACTCATTCTACTTGTATTCTCTTTTACTATTATTTTCTAATACTCTATCTGTATAATACTCAATTACTTTCCTCTCTTTTAATCTTTCATATACTTCTAATAAGTCTTCTTTTAAATATTCTTCTCTTATTAAATTTTGAATAATTGTAGATTTGAGACTGTTCGCTACAATTTCTATACTTAGTTCTTGTTTGAAACTGCTATCTTCTACTATTTCTTTGAATTCTATAAATACTATCACAATTGCTTCTAGTATTAGATCTTTCTTTTCTTTTCTTTGTATATCTACTACTTGGTGCTAATCTTCATAATTAATACAAATCAGATAATCATTATTATTAAAGCTTCCTAAATTGCATCTATTACACTTAGTAAAAGTCTAGTTTTTTACAACATCCTTATTTTCTTTCTAATGAGTTGCTATTATTCTTTTCTTAGTTTTTCTTAAAGTTTTGTCTAAGTATATCTTTTTTTCTTTCTTAAATAAGAACTATTCTTTCCTTCTTCTATTTTCTAATATTTTCTTTGATCATATTTTGTTTGCACTTCTATTAGGCCTAACAACTTTATACATGTCTTGTAATTCTCTTGAGTCTTTTCTTTTTAGAGTTTTTTCCTTCAGTTTTGTAAACCAGCTTAGTATGCATCCTTTCTTTTTGATACTTCTTATATATTTTAATTGTTACCAGATTAATAGCAGACTTTCTGAACAGTTTATTAGCTATTCAAGAGTGAAAAGATTTATTTTGTCTGAGTTTATAAAAGTTTGCATCTCTTTGTTGCTTAGCAGATTTGCTATTTCAGATCCTTTTATATTCAGTAAGCTTGGGTCTTCAAATACTTCTTTTATCTCTATGTCTAGCTTAGCTACTTTTTAGAGTATTTTTAGAGCTAAATTATGCTTAAGCACTGTTTTGTTTGATTTACAAATCTCGTTTATTGGGCTACTTAGATATTTTCTTTGTAGCTACCCTTCTTTAATTTTCAGTTTAGTAGTTTTTCTCACTATATTCTGCTAGCTTATATGTATAGTTAGTTCTGTAAAGTAGTATACAAGTTAGTTTTGCTATATCGATATTAGACTCATAAAGCCAATATGACTACAAATTGAGTTTGCTGTAGATCTAGCTAGCTCTAATTTGTTCTTAATTAAGATCCAAATTATTCTTTGCAAATTATTACAGATAGTCTTGCTAAAGAATATTGTTTGTAGTCTATATTTGATACTTGGTAAGAGCATACTATTGTTCAGATATATTAGCTAACTTGCAAATGTTTTCTTCTATTTAATTGCTTTGTATATTTTGTTAACTTCATTTCTTATTATACTTAGGCTCAGATCTGGCTTTCTTTTGCTTGTGATTTAAACTTCAAGATGTCTTGCTTGATTAGTTTTCTTTTATATATAAACCTTGTTTTGGTTCTTACTTATAATAATAGCTAATTAGTTTTTGCCTTTATACTTCTTTTTGTTTACATTTAAAGCTATAAATTCTGATTTCTTGCTATTAATCTCGATATCATTTATCTCATAAAACTTATTAGAAATATTGATGATTTCTTGTAGTTCTTCTTTAGATTTGATTATCTATTTAGTATTATCTATATAAGCTAAAACTGCTTGTTAATAAGATATTTCTTTGATTAGATTATATATATTATCTGTTAGCTACTTTGTTATTATTTTATAATCTAAGTTTTTTGTTTCTTGAACTGAACAGAGTAGCAGGTCATAAAAAATATGTCAAGCTAAAGGTAAAATTACTTCATCTTGATCAAGACTATCTTTAGCTTCAAATTCTCTTATAAGACCAAAGTTTATTATGACCTTAATTTTCTTTTTTTTATAGAGGCTTAGGATAAAACTAATTGTTTTTTTTAGTAATTTGATTCTTTCTAGTGATCTTTCAAGTATTTCCAAACCCACTAAATCAAATGCCTTATGCATATCTTGAAACAAAATCTATAATTTGTTATATTTTTACCTTGTATTTTCTAGAATATTGTTCATTATATAAACTGGACTTGTTGTACTATTGTCTAATAGGCTTATGAAATTTGGTCTCTCTAGTATATTGTATTCTACTAAAATTCTGTCTAGTTTCTGAGTTACTACTCTTACTACAGTCTTGCAGAAGGTATTAATTAGGACTATTAGAAACATATTAGATAAGTTAAAATTCTAGTTTTCTCTTTTAGAAATAAGATACAATTAGCTTAGTTTCTATTTTACTGATATTTTTTCTTCATGAATATACACGTTTACAAGGTATCTAAAGAGTTTTTGTGCTATAAGATCTGCTTTTTTGATTAGTAGATAACTTATATCTGATAGACCTAGTACTAATTTAGTTTTTGTCTTTCTAAATGCCTCTGTCTATTCCTTTTCAGAGACCTTATTCTCTAGACTATCATATATTTTCGTATTTACTTTTTTTAAAGGTTTGTAAGCTTTTTTCTATTACTTAGGCATGTTTGTATTTTGAGTATTTCTTTTTCTAAATTGTTTTTAAAAATGATCTCTTACTTCTTCTAAGACTTTATTCTTTTGATTTAATAGAGTTATATCTGAGTTATCTTTTTTTATAACTTTGTCTATAACTACTCATTTAAAAGATCTCTCTAGTAGGCTACTAATCATATACTTGAGCTCTTCTTATATTGCTTCGCAAATTGTTCTACTGCTTAGTTTATCTCTTCTAGTTCTTCTTTTTTCCTTATTTGTTGCATTTTTGTATACATGATCTTCTATCAAGTCTTGAGATTCTCAAATCTTCTTTTGAACTATACTCTTTCTAAGAGTTCTTCTATTTTTGTTTTATATTTTTTATTTAAATACTTTATCTGTAAATTGATATTAGTTCTATTTATTTCGCTAATTTGTTAACCAATTTCTACTACATATTGCTGATATATTTTCTCGATTTTCTTCAAGTTTTTCTTTGTACTATCACTCATATTTACTTTTTTTTTGTTTTAGTTTTCTCGAGTACAACTTTTTTGCCTAATAGTGTAGCTTTAGCATACTTGATAATGCTAGTTAATATTATATCTTACAAATCATCTTTGCTTAATATTTCTAGTCTGTTTAAATTTTTTTTTTTTTTTTTTATTATTACCTAGCTTCTCCTTGAGTGTGTTATCTAGCTTTGTTTTGTAATCTTTCTAGTTCTCTTCTATAGCTTTGTCTAAGTTAAATACTTATTTTTTGCTCTTTAGCTTTTTATTGTAAGCTGCAGTTCTAGATTTTTTTATAATTTTTGTTGCTATATTTGCTTTTACTATTGCATGATCGCTATTTGTAATTGTATCTGACTTAGTTATCTAACAACTTATTAGGCCTTATACTAGGTCTTTTGAAATTCAGATATAGTTGATTCTAGATTTGATCTGATCATTTGATCTAATGAACTTCTTTTCATATGGGTATAGCTTTCTAGATATGTCTACTATATTTGAGTTATTTAGCTAGTTTAGAAGTAAAAGTTTCTAAGTTCATTTTAAGTCTTCTTTGTTTTGGTCTAGATTTTTGTATTTTATATCATTCAAATCACCTAATATTATGATTTTTTTAACTTTTATTTGACAATCATAGATTCTTTTTATGACTTATTACTATATATCCTTTCTAGTCTTCTGATCATTATAAGAGATATATACTACTATTATCTGTACTTTATACTTTTTAAAGATGAAATAGGCTTCTATACAATATATATTGTTTCATTTTATTTGGCTCAGATACTTTTCTTATTTCTTATTTATAATTAATCCTTCTCCAGACTCTTTTTTCTTGTTTTTTTTTGTATCTGTTTAGATCCCTATATAATCTTCGTATCTACTTATACTAAATTTGTTTTGCTTTTTTGTTATATTTGTTTTATTAATCCTAATTATATCTATTTTCTCTTGTTTTGCCTATTCTAAAAGCATTTCTAAAGGTCTAGTGATCTTAGTATAGTGGTTAGGTTACCAGACTGCTATATAAGAAGTCTGAAATTCAAATCCTACTGTTGATAAATTTGAATAATTACCTAGACCTTTGTACTTAACTTATAGTAAACTCTGTTTGTTTCTAGAATTGTAAATTTGTAAATCATATTATATTAATATTATCTGAATATTAGAAGTGTGATAAGGTGTTTGGCAAGACATAATATTATATAAAAAATTTTGATAAGATCTATGAGCAGAAGATCTTTATAGTAGAAATCCTGAGTTGATGAAGTAGTACAGCTTTCGATAGTCATACTAGCTAACACTTGATCTAGAAAGGAAACTATTATCAAAAGATGCAGATCGAGTCAGGTACGTATAAATCTGTTCTACAGGAAGGATCAGTAACACCAACTTGGCTTGGCAGCTAACTGAATTAAGAAGATTTGCCTTGTAAAATATCTGAGAAGATAAATACAGAAAACTAGTGGAGAGCTACAGTAGGAACTAGTATTGTATGAACATCTACAAAGATCTAAGCTAGGTGAATCTATAAAATAGGTATAGACCATTCTAGTAGGTATACTTCTGAGATTAACTGAAGCTCTGCAGCTTACAATACATTGGGTATACGCATTCCGAGAGGATCTAAGCTATGCAAAGAATAGATCCACAGGTGAACTAGCTAGCTTAAGTGGTCAGTCATAGTAGTGATGTTAGTTTAGGATGGGAGGAAAAGTTAATGATTAGAGTGTTTAAATAGGTAATTCACAGGCAAGTTCCAGGTATAGTAGCATAGTATAGAACTAACAGATAGTCAATTGTCTGTATAGCGAACTACTTAAATTAGACAATGACTAAAGTTGTACATATAGCTTGTTGTATACTTATCATATAACTGTAAAACTTTAGGAAACTATTCATGTAATAGTTCTGTAATAACAAACTAATAAAATCTAATCGGCCAAGGAAGCCACCTTAATAACAAAAAAAAAAAAGATTTATTACTCAAAAGTTTTATAATAATTTTAAAAAATTTTCTTAACAAAGTTGTTAAAATAAATATTAAAAAATATATTTTACTTAGAAAGTATATACTTAAAGTTAATATTTAAAGTTTTATTTAAAAATTACAAAAATTAAAAATATATGCAAGCAAATTTGCTTGTATTACAATTTAAGAGATATCAATCTATACTTTTCTTAAACTAGATTAAATATTAGCTGATATAACTGTCAAAAGCTATACTACTTTATCAATTTAGAGTTTTTGTCATATAAATCTTTTGTCTATAGATTCTATTAAAGTTTATTTGTATAATATTATGTTATACTTCTAATATTTAATCAACTTGATACAACTCAATTTATAGGATTACAACTTCAGAAACAGATAGAATTTATCATAAGTTAGATATAAAAGTCTAGATAATTATTCAAATTTATTAACAGTAAGATTTGAACTCTAGATTTCTTGTATAGCAGTCTAGTAATCTAATCACTAGAGCTCTAATATTCAGATTCAGATCAGTTTGAGTTTAGCTGAACTTGAACCTGAACTCAGACTCATAATTTTACTATTTTTAAACCTAAACTTGAACTAATAATTTTTGAACTCGAACTAAATTTGAACACAAATAATAGTTTAGTTCAAATTCAGTTTGAAGTTTATAAAGATGTTCAGATTTGAATATAATAAAATACTTTTTTATTAGTAATCTAACAAATAACAAAAACTATAAAATTTGATTTTGTAAAAAAAAATAAATTAATTTTTAACTTTAATAAGCAATATCTTGAAAATTTTAAGACTATCTTAATAATTTAAAATCAATAAATTTAAAATTTTTTAAATTATCAAGATAGTCTATTAAAGTTAAGTATTTTTACAAAGTCAAATTTCAATTCTTATAATCTTTATTAGACAAATAATATATAGTACAGTCAGACCCCCCTAAGTACACATTCCCTAAATACACAGTATATGAAAAATCTCTCTAGTATGCACGCCTCTGCTTGGTCCTAACTCATATAACAATTATAAAATTTAATCTTCCTAAGTACACACCTTCTCTAAGTGCATATTTTGTATTTTTTTCACTATAGTCCTAAGAGGTGTACACTTAGGGAATGTGACTGTATATACTTATATATAGTTATATATAGATTTTTGTATAGGCCTAAGCTACTTATAGATACCTGTAGATAGTACTATAAAAAGAATATTATTAAATTAATAAAATTTTTTATAAAAAAATAATATTCTAATTATTATCTTAATTTACCAAAACTTAATTAACATAAATAAATTACTAATTGAAATTTTATTTATTATATTTAGTTATCTGTTTTCTCAAAAGAAAATTAATATAAAAACTGTATCAAAAACTATCTATAATATATATCTAAAACAACTTTTAACTAGTATAAACTTGATTCAAACAAATATATTTTCTATTGAACTATATCTTCTAACAATATCATTTATGATATTATCAAAACTAATAATAAATATATTTATTCAAAAACAAAAAGATCTAAGAAAGAAACTAAAGTTAAAAAACTATATAATAAACATGGTATTGTTTATTTTTTTTATATCTTGAGTAATCTTGCTTGTCATTTTATTAAAAGAAAGCTTAACAATAAGCTACAAAACAATCTAATATATAACTATACTAATTTGTTTTCTCTAAGCTATTTCAGACTAACTCAGCTACCTCAAAGGTACCCAAGTTTGATCTGCTGCAGAAGCTATTTTCTTATAAAAACCTTAGTCTGTATGACAGATTCTAGAGTTTGATCAACAAAGGTGACTTCCAGCTATATATCAAAATCCTAGGTCCCTCTTTACCTAGTCGAAACTAAGTAGAGAGAAGTTAATACTTAGTCTCAAAATATAAAAAGATAAAAATTGTATAGACCTAAGTAGTCACAGTCTATAACTAAATCTATACTAGAAAAAACCTGCTACAGGTAAAGAAAACTAATATAGAACAAAACAAAATAAAGAAAAAAGGAAAACAAAACAAAAAAAAAATTTGCTTTTTGACCTGGACTAGGTATAAAAATATTATGATTAAACAACATAAACATATCTCTTGAATTCTTTGTTCAATTTTTATTCTTAGTATCCTCTATTTCTGTACTTGTGCTATTTTGTCTAAAACTTTCCAAAACCTAATATATGTGCCAAAACAAAACATAGCCACATGTTTGTTTGTTATGTAGTTGTTGTTATTAGAGTTTTCTAAAAATAGTAGTAGATAATATCGATTATTTGGAGAAGAAAAACTGATTTCTCTACTTTTTGAAAAAAAAACGACTAAAAAGGAATGAGGTATATAGTTTTTGAACTACCTTGTGATAGAAAGTGTTTTAATATCTGACTTAGCTCAGATATTGTAAGGTACTTGCTAAGTGTCTTTCAACTTTCAAAAAATAAATCTAGTAATATATTTCTTTAAAAATATCTTCTGGTTACTTCTTGCCAGAACCAAGTCATATTGCTTGTAGTTTCTAGTGAACAAGTGCTACCAAGTTCTTTTTTTTTTTTTTTTTTTTTTTTTTTTTAATTAAAGGTGGCTTACTTTGCCAAGCGGATTTTATTAGTTTAATATATAAAATCGTCTGTTGACAATCTCCTACAGTTTGTAATTACATGAAGAGTGTATAATCTGCTACACGTATAACTTTAGTTATTGTCTAATTTAAGTAGTCCGCCATACAGGTAGATCACCTGTTTGGTTCTACACAAGCTGCTATATCTGTAACCCACTTGTGAGTTACCTATTTAAACACTCTGTTCACCTAACCAATACTGGAACCAACTAACGTCACTATAACACCTAACTGCTTAAGCTAGCTAGCTTGTTGCAGATCCATTTACCTAATTCAGCTTAGGTCATCTCGGGATGCTTATTGCTCAACATATTGTGGTACGCAGAGCTCCGGTTAACCTCGTAAGCAATCCTACTAGAGCGGTCCGTACTCATTTCATGAATTCACCTAGCTTAGACCCTTGCAGATGTTTGTACAATCCCAGTTCCTACTGTAGCTCTCCACTAGTTTTCTGTGTCTATCTTCTCAGATATTTCACGAAGCAGATCCTCCCAATCCAGTTAGCCACCAAGCCAGGTTGTTGTTACCAATTCTCTCTGTAGAACGGATTTATGCGCACCTAACTCGATCAGTATCTTTTGACGATAGTTTCTTTTTTGGATCAAGCGTTAGCCGGTGTGACTGTCGAAAGCCGTACTATTTCACCAACTCAGAATTTCTACCATGCAGGTCCCCTGCTCGTAGATCCTATTAAGATTTATTCGTATAACATTATGCTCTCTGAACATTCCGTCACACTTCTAATATCCGAATGATATTGGTACAACGTGATTTACAGGGTTACAACTCCAGAAACGAACAGAGTTTACTGTAAGTTGGGTACAAAGGTCTGAGTAATTATTCA
>CAJVPM010001775.1:0-11208 GCA_910592325.1 Scutellospora calospora | reverse complement strand
TATATTTATAAATTACTACTTCAAAACTTCTCCATATATAACTGTTTTTTCTAACTCTTTTCTTCTATAATCTTAGAGGTCTCCTTCAACCTTCTTTATAGTTAATAGTAACTTAGGTTTAAATTAGCTAACAATAGAAAATAAGGGTGTAATATCACATTAGATGACTAACTAGTATTAGTAACAACAATGTACTTTAGGAATATATATTAGATTTACATATATATTATCATGATATACAAATGTAATAATTCTTTTTCTATTTTGATATTATTAATAAATAAATAAATAAAAAAAAAAAAAAAAAAAAAAAAAAAAAAAAATTTTTATTTAAAAATAAAAATAATATTTTAAAAATAAATTAAAACTATTCTGCTAAGTTCTCTTCAAAAACTAATAATATTTCTAGCAAATAATTTTTCTTCAAAACAAAAAGAAAAAAGAACTATTCAAATAAATCTTAAAGAAGATTATAAAGAAGAAGTAGCTAAATTTTCAATTACAAAACAGAAAAATCTATTATTAAAATCAAAAAAAAGTATAAAAAAAATTAATTAGATGAATTTTATTAAAACATACCTATAGTGTTTTATATCTATATATACATTATCTCAAAAACTAGCTAATTAATTAGTATGAGATATTCTAAGTAAAAATGTTCTATACCCTTTTCAAACCTTAATACTAACTTAAAAACTAACTCTAAAATAAAAAAATTTAAATCAAAAATTTCTATAATAAAACTTATAAAAACTTAGAAAATTTAAAAAATATAATAAAAACATATAATAAGTACAAAACACTATAAATGCATTTTATAATAATTGAATTAGATAATATAAAATTAATTAGTTTTATAATCTAGCCAGGTTGAATTTTGAAAATATTTATATTTTATTAACAAAATTTTTTTTATAAATTTTAAAATAATTTAAATTAAAAAAGCTAGCTAGCTAAATCTATTGAAAAAATTATATAATTAATTAATATATTTTGTTAAAATCTTATATTTTAGATTATTCTTTAACAAAAAATGATACAAGAGAAGTATCACTAGAAGATACATTTGAAAATAACAACATTTTGACAATGTTAAATGACCAAGATATAATAAAAGCAAAGATGATAAATTATCAACTTGTTAGTAATTTGTTATTTTTTTTTTTTTTTTTTTATAGAATAAGGCCTTGCCTTAGATTTTATTAAGTTTAATAATATAAGGACAATATGATTATGTTATATTAATTGACTACTATTACCTAAGCTAAGACTAGTTTACCTCTTAGCCTGTACTCTACTAGAGTAGGCCAAAGACCTTATCTAGATTTGGTATAGAATAGTTGCTATAAATATATCAGTAATATTGGATTTGGTGTAGATTTTTGCCTAATTATCAATTTTATTTTTGGCTAACTGTATAGTATAGATTTGTTCTAGAGGAGTTAGTAAAGTACTAATTGATGTATTACTTGAAGTAGTAGTAGAGGTGGTAGCAGATAGCTGTTGGTATCATAGAATTCAGATTTGCTTATATATTTATTGAATAGTTTTGTAAAGTAGGTGTGTGCTATGAGGTATTTTGTTATCTGAGGTTATTAGATATTAGGAAAGGTTAGTAGTTAGAATTGTTGGTATGAGGCCTTAAAGTATAAAGTTTGTGTCCGCTAAGAGATGAAGAGAGAATATATTAAGGTGTTCCAATATAGTTTAGCAGATATCTGGTATTAGATCTTGGTATATCTCCTTGATGTATTTGTTTATGTATTTAGTGGTAACTGTATTGATAATATTGGAAAATAGGATAGAGTTGTTAAAGCAGGTAATTTAGTGAGTATTAGTCTCAATAGAGGTTTTGCTGAGTTGGAAGTTCATCTATGAGAAGTTCTATTTTAAATGCTTTGATTGTTGAATATTTAGGAGAGGTTTGAAGGCTATTTAGTGTATTATGCATATTGATGTATTTGTGGGTAGGCTTTCAGTCTGTAGTATTGCATATACTGTTATAGTTTTGTATTTGTTGTTGTGAGTGCCAGGTGGCAGTGTAGTTGGCTTGTTGTATGTGTTTGATTACTGTTCAGGTTTTATTATCAATTAGTATTTGTTAGAAAGTAGAGATAAAGGTATTATAATCAATATTGATAGCTGCAAAGGTAGGTAAAAGTATCTGGAAGAGATTAGTAGTAAGCTTGTTTGTACTTTCAGTAAGATTTAATTGTAGTTGAGAATTAGTTTGTGCAACTAAAATAAAGATGAGGTGCCATAGAAGCTAGTGTTTGTTCTTTTGAATTTTGTTGAATCGATGAGATGTTTGTGAGTTTAGAAAGTTGTATGTATTAATAATGTAGTTAGATATAGTATTGATTATGATATTGCAATTTGGTGGGAGTATAAGAAGTATAGTGATAATTGCAGTATTAATTGCTCTAGTATGAGATTGCTATTGATTGATTTGAGAAGTAAAAGTATTAGTATTATTTAAGTTCTAGCTGAATATTATGCTTGTTTGTGTAGTTTTGGGATAATTAATATGTAATATGATGTTGATGATATATTGGTGTTGATGAGAGAAGATACTTCTTAAGTTTTATATCAGTTTAGTTACTAGTTCAGGTTGGAAGAAGTAGTGATAAGGTTTTGTTCATTGTGTCTGTAGATGGTAGTAGAAGTGTTAGTGGAGTTGTCATTATTTGGTTTTAAGTGAGATGTTAGATAGATATCATCGATATTAGATTAGAGTAGGTAAGTGTATAAAACTCGAATAGGTAATAGATAGATAGTTTTAGTTTGTATAGTGCAGTAGTTGAAGCTATTTAGAAATATTGTTAGTTCGCATCCTGTGCATCTGTGTAGTTGTAATTTATTATTAGTAGTGTTGACCTATGAAACATAAGAAAAAACACAAATTTCTTAATATCTTTTGATCTACTAGTCCGAATTGGATGAAATACATACTATTAGAATAAGCTCACTGAGATGGTTCTAATGAGCCAAGAATTATTAAAATCTAATTACTGGATCCCGAGATAATTAAGATTCAGCTTTTTATCATAATCTATACGATCTGATTGGCTGAGCGACTACTGCAGAAGATGCGTTACATGTAGCATATCTATTACCTATGGTTTTTGAAATACATTTACCACTTATCATATTTATATTACATATCATATTTATTATATATTTTATACATGTATTAGTTATATTATATATTTTATTAGTGATAGTTATAGTATATATAGCTCATATAATATATGTAGCCTGTTACATTTCTAATATTTTGTAAAGTATAAAAGTAGTATATATAGATCTTAATTTCATTATCAAGTCTTCATATTCTTTCACAATAAAAGTATCTTTCTAATACTTTAAAATAAATATTTATTGATATTTTCATATATCTTTAATTGTTGCCTTTTCATAATTGCAAATTATCCTAAATCTTTTTTATTAAGTTTTACAAAAACACTCTAAAGACTTTGACAAAATACAGTAACAAGGATGTTATGCAAAGTATTCACTATTATTAGTCTCTCTAGTTAGTTGTTATCTCTAAAGAAGTAGAAGCAACCTAACAATAGTAAAAACCTTAACTATGAATCAAGAGTTCAATAATAAAAAAAATCAAGATCTTGAAAATAGTAAAATTTAAAAGTTAATAAAATTTTTTTTTAATTATTATTTATTAATATTTTTTTTTTATATTTAATATATCAAAGATTTTGAAATTAGAATACAGCATCCTCAAAAGTCTTTACATCTTCAAAAAACAAAGAATATATCAAAAAAAATATCCTCAAAGAAAATCTAAAAAATCAAAAAAATAAATAAATATTTATGAAAAAATAATAAAATTAGTAAGCAAAAAAAACTCTTTCTCACACTCTGCCAAAATAAAATAAATAATAGAGAAATAGTTTTTATCGACAAAACATAACAACAAGATAATAAATCAATTAACTAAAAGACAACCAGGTATTCATTAAGGGACAGAACAATATAAAGATTAAGAGGAAGAAAACATACATGACTACTTTACTAACTACTTTAACAAACTTGTTGCTGACTATGTTAGCAATAGACAATACTGATGCTACTATATCTATAAACAGTGAAATGAATACATACATAGAACTAAGTGATACAGACATAGAACTGAAGAATCATACTTCAAAGAGAGTCAAGAGAAGCAATACAAATCTCTCTATAAGTTAGTCTAATACTTTACAATATTCACTCTTGTCAACTCCAAAAAGTAGTGATTGCTTATTACCCTTAACAAAACAAAAAATGATATCATTACAAGCTACAATCACAACAGATCAAAATATTCTTATGCTCTAATACAATACCTTAGACTGTAGGGAAAAAGACCTATACTTGATCAACACAGCAATAGATGATAATGTAGCAACAGATACAAACATTCTAGAAGTTGCTACAACAGACTATATTACTGATAAAGTCAAAAGCATAGAATTAGAGATACAATTCAATAACACTATCTCTTTGTCTTTTCGCAGCTTATCTCTAACTAAACTTATATATAGCTCAGCACTTAGAGCTAACATAGTTGATATACCAAATATTAGAAATATGATAGAGATATAGCATTACTAGATTATGATAGCTCTACAAAATAAGCTTGAACAAACCTTCGATACTCAGACCTAGCACTTTCAAAAAATCATAGATGCTTTCACATTACATGAGGCACTAGAAATATTTTTGCAACACAAGATGACAACTAAACCAACTAATATAGTAATGCCTATAGCAATCACACTAAAATTTAAGTATTAAAATACAGTCTTCTTTAGAACTTTTACTCACAATAAGGCAACTGAACTAAAACACTAAACAGAGTTCAATTGACTATTAATAGCTGCACTAGAAAAATATAAAAAACAACATGATGTTTTACTTATCAACAAACATAATATGAATCAAATATTCCAAATGCTTAAACAAAAATTGGTAATTGACTATATCCAAAATATAGATATTCAGCTTATTAGTCCCTATGAAGCAATACAAATATTATTTTACTATATTTGCTTTACACAAATACTATGTAAAATATTATTTGAACAAATACGTTTAATAATTCAAAGCATTGTTGCAAACCAACTTTAACTACTACCAACTTCACCTGATCTTATATCTGAAGATATCAGTAAAATTATTCCTTTTAGTCTATCTATCACAGACTATAAGCAGACAGGATCAATTGTGTCATTACTTAGAAAAATTTTTACTTTTACAACACTACCAGATACTTATTTCTCTGACATATACATAGAACTGTCAGAAGATCCATCAAAAGTAGATGAATCAGTTAGAGAAATATTTCCTATTACTGATCAGTTACAATTAGCAAGACTTAGATACTATAAAGAGAAACTAAATATACAATATAAATGCAGATATATACTAGTATTATACTTTGACTTGTTACTACCTAGACCTGAATTACCTCTTACACCTCAAAAATTAAAGCTTATACTATAGAATAATTTTTCATTCTAATTCAAAGATGCTAATGATTTTAGATAACATATAGACTTACTACGAGAATACTATCAATTTAAAAGAATGCCAAATAATTATATTATAGCTAAAATATACCTATCAACTGATCCAAATACAGTAAACACACAGAGAAAATATATATTTCTAATAACAGATACCACTATAGCAAAAAGATTTCTTACTGAAATCAAACATATATATCGTATTCTAATGCCACTTTCACTTGTTTATATAACAGTTAACTCAACAGAGAAACCTAATCTGCTATAGGATTTAAGACAAGTAAAACATATTAGTATTAATATACTAATTACTACTGCTAAAGCATTAACTGAAATAGTCTATCAGTATTACTATTTTCACAAAATATCAGAGACATAGATACAGATTCCAAATGAAGAAAGTGAAATTAAACTTCCAACATCTATAGAAGGTTTTAATATCTATATGAGCAACCAAAATAAGGAAACCCATGTATTATTCCTAGTTGACTCATATAAAAAACTACCTTAAGCTATTGCATTCTTACTTGAACACTTTAACACTACTGTATTACCTACATATCTCAATAGACTTCTTGACTTACCTACACCACTTTGGAATCTATTTGATAAGAACAACATCAATGAACAATAATATGAATAACTAAGACCTAACTATACTAAACTTACATACTGAAAGAAATAAACATATTACTAATATAACTAACCTACAAGCTAATAATCAATTTACAAATACACTAAGCCTATATATCAATGCTAATGAACAACTTACTAATCTAAAAATAGCAGTACACAATATACAGAGTATTAACATGATACTAAAAAGAAATTTATAGTTAGAATATTATGATAGACAAAACTATTATATAGTTACTATAACAGAGACAAAATTCGCTGAATCTCAGAATTTTAAGAGAGCTCTAATCAACTCAATGTATAAGATATATATATCATGCATGACAACAAGTTAAGCAAAAATGAGAGAATCAGCATTCAGTACAGCAATAGCAATCAGACCTCATCTACAATATTATATACATGATATATAAACAATACTAGATACTGCAATGTATATAGATTTTTTCTTTCTACAAAATAACAGAACTAGAATTATTACAGTTTATCTACCAAGCAACAATAGCAATTTATCCAAACAAATACAGTACAAAATAGCTAGTTAGATAAACTTTACAAAGCTAGATCAATGAATATTTTAGTTCTTAGAGACTTTAATAGTCATATAGATCGAAAAGATAGTAATAATACAACACTTCTGTTTAAAACTATAGAAATTAATGACTTGATCAACATGTTGCAACTCAACAAAATTTCAAAAGCAACATAAAAAAGAAATCAGTTATCATCAAAATTGACAATATATAGGTATTAGCACAAATAGCCAATAAATGTAATATTCTAATAATAGAACTATTTATTCTAGCTACTAATAGTAATCATGCAAACTTAATATTAGAATAGCAGATAGTTGATTCAGTATCAGTAATTCAATGGAAGAAACAAACTAAAAAAGTATTCACATATTACAAAATGACAAAAGATATATAGCAACAATTTTTAGACAAAATAGAAACTAAAATAAGTCAGCGAATTACTTGTCAGATCGAAGATGAACAAACATTTAACTGTGTCTGGCACCAATTCAATATAATTATCAAAGAAATGGCAAACAGAACAATTCCTAGCACTAAACAGTAACTATCTAAGTATCAAGCTTATACTCATAAGGTAACTATATTGTATCACATATTGACCAAAGTTAACAAAGTTATTAAACTAGTTATAATGATGAAGCTACTATAGTCAATCGAATAGATGATCTAAAAAATTAACAAACCTTTATAGTCAATTTCAGAATTGTTACAAGATAAATCAATTGAGATTAGAGCAGAAAATTTGGAATACAGACAAATTGATAATATAGTAAAGCTGCTCAAAAATACAAGAAAAATGATTTATACAATTAGAAATACAGAAAATTATTGTGAAATTAGAGAGCAAATTCATACTGCAGTAGCAAAAAGATACAATAATTTCCAAACTAATACAAAAAAGATGATTAACAGTATACTTGGAAGATATACTGATACAGTCATACTTAATAACATAACAACTTCATCTGATATAATTACTGATACAACTGAAATCAAAGAAGAAGTTAGCAGATATTATTCAAACTAGACAAAACTTAACCTAACTAAACAGACCCAATAGCCAGAATGGGAATAGTTCTATAAACTATTAGATACAATTGATAACAAGTAGTACATACCATTATCGAACATAATTACTAAATATAAACTGATACAAACTATCAATGAGGTGCTATTGTATAAAGCAACTAGGCCTTATAGAATATCAAACAAGATGATAAAGAGGTTACTATTAAATGCAATACAAGTCTTGTTATCAATTTTTAACTTCTGTTTAAGCTATAATATTACACCCAAATAGTAAAAACATAGTCTGGTATATCCTATATCAAAAAAGCCTATCTTCAAAGGATTACTAATACAAACTAGACCAATCATATTAATTGAATATACATACAAATTATTTACAAAAATTATGAATATAAGACTAATTAGGATATTGGACAAATACTCTATACTAGCATCACAAAATCATGCTGTGCCTCTACATATATCAACAGCTAAACCCATTATGGACCTAACCTATATACTTGAAGATGTAGTAACTAAAAATAAGAAATATTGAATAGTAACCCAAGATATATTCAAAGCATACGATTCAATTTATCTATCACTATTATAAACAGCAATAAGAAGAATCAAATGTCCAGAAAACTTCATAACTCTACTCATGAGTATATTTCATAATTGACAAAATTAAGTATTAACAAATCTAGGAAAATCATCTACTTATAAAGTCTAAGATAGAATAGATCAAGAGGAGACAATATTATCTATTCTATAGTGGATATATTACCTACTTATCAGATAGATATTAATTTTAATAGGTCTATCAGATATCAGATACTTCTATCATAAAATATCAGATATCTGATATTTTATAATAGAAGTATCTGTTATCTGATAGGCCTATTAAAATCAATATCTATCTGATAGGTAGGTAATATGTGCCAAGTATCTGGTAGCTATTGGCTAAAAAAATATCTGATATTTTACTGATAGCTTACTGAAATCTTGCTAAAATTTCAAATTTGGACCTGTGATACTTACTAGATTAGCATACCATTGCCAAAATACAGTCATTCCAAATTATATTTGTGATAAACTAACAAAAAAATATATTGCTAGAATTAAAAGAAAGGCAGAGCTAGCAAGATTGATTCTAAATTTAACAATAACATACTAAGAAATTTATGGAGTGAACCAAATTATAGATATACAAACTATACAACACATCAACCAAATGATCAAAGCACTCAATAATTTATCTTTTCACAACATATCACTTAAAATTAAACTTCAAGACTTGCAAAACAATACTCTATCAAATTAGTTAATACTTATAAATACTCTTGTCTTCACTAAAAAAATCAGTAAAACACTAACTGCTAATACAATAATAACAATTCATGCATAACAAATACAAATAGTTAATAATACCAACTCTTAGCCAATACTATTGGCAATACAAGGCACAACTATCAACTGCATACTAGCTGAACAAAAGCTTAGTTTATTTATCAAAACATCACTGAATCGTTATTCATTATTCTTTATTGAGTAATTTCTTAATTATAACTCATCACAATTTTTAAACTAGGAAAACTTAAAATATCAAATCCAAAAGGCAGTTACAGATTGACAACTAAAATAGTTTAATCTAATACAACAATGGATAGAAGAAAAAACATATCTATCATTTGATATACAGACTTCTAATCTCTGTACAATTATACTATTCTCTAATAAAAAACTACTAAAATAGATAGTAACTAACTAACAAGTTATAGGCAAACTCAAGTGCTATGATAATTACTTTATTACGGCTAGACACTGAATAGCAAATTCATAAAGTATCTTGAGTAGATGTACAAGATATACAATGAACCAAACTAACAAAAATAATACATATATATTTACAATCTACAACAAGTATACTATAGGAATTGTAATAACAAAAAAAAGAAAAGATTCTAAGCAACATGGAAGATATACAGCACAGCTTCAAAATTAAACAAACAAAGCTTGCAAGTATACTATGAATACCATTTATTGCTAAAAGATTTATGACCTCCTAGAAATTTATACAAAGCTTCAAGAATATTAATATACTTTTATAGGATCTGTGTTGTTCGATACTAGCATAACCAGTATATGATATACAAATCTTAGATCATATTCAAACACATAATAGATAATATACATTTATTAGTAGTATATCTAGTCTATCAATATCTCAGCCTATTCAAATTTCAAGTACATGCTGGCTCTCATAGTTAAAAACATTTTTACTGGATATAGCAGCAATAGTATCAATTATTGTATCTAATTCATTGATTAATGTAACTACAAACTATATAATACAACAAAATCTATGGAATACTATTGAATCTAATAAATATACTTATTAACAACTATACTAATATAATTATTAGGTATTAATAACTGAAATTAAAGCTATGATTACAACTAAAGAAGTACAAATAGTTATGACTTTTAACAAAGAAATACCCTATATATGTCAAAATATAATAGTACACAAAACTGAGCTCAATTACTACAAATTTCTACATAGAAACTTTATTCCTACAATATCATATCAAATTATTACTTACAACACTAGAAGATTCTTACGACACTTAATTAATATAAGAAATCTAGTAATTAGTATTCACAGAATAGAATAGCATTACTTTCAATATCATAGTATACAATCAACTGGCAATGGACATATGATTATATAAATTATGAAAGCAGACTACTAGCACATAGTACTAATATAGCAACATCAAAACTTAAGGCTTTTAAAGTTAAACTACTTACAAGTAAATTACCTACCTTACTAAATCTTCACTATAGACATCCTAACAAATACCCAAACCCGATATGTCCAAGGTGTGAGAGAGATTTGGAAGACCAGATACACTGGTTAGTATGCAGAACAAATAATTATACAATACAACATGCTATATCCGAAACTTTAGATGATATAAAGGATAAATTCAATATATCTAATAAGGATAAATGAAGATTTATTTATCAAATAATTAGTATAACTTGTGCAGCAACTAGACCTATAACTCCTAGCATAGTATTATAATATAATATATTACCAACTCAATCATCACCATCTGCTAAACTTATAACTGAGTTTATGCATATACTATCACAGAAAATATATACCAAAATATAGATACCTAGCAGAATTGTAGTTAGTAGTAATAATACTAATTAAACAACAGAAGTAATAATTCCAACAGCTCCAAATTATGAACAGATAATATCAGATTTATATCAGTTAAGATATAATAACATTAAACAAATTTATTACTCATAACACATCACCTAAGGAGATAATACATTTAATCTAAGTGGGTTTGTGACCTTTCTTAGTAAAGTTTAGATCAGGAGTAAAGTAGCTCTAGCCTTCAAATTCTATTATATAGTAGAGTAGTTTAAAATGTAGTTCATATTCATACTATATTTACTTAATAAAGAAAAAGAGA
>CAJVPM010001774.1:0-11209 GCA_910592325.1 Scutellospora calospora | reverse complement strand
TATATTTTACTTAGAAAGTATATATTTAAAGTTAATATTTAAAGTTTTATTTTAAAAATTACAAAAATTAAAAGTGAGCATAGACAAATTTGTCTGTATTACAAATTAAAGAATAATATTTTAGACTATTCTACAATTTTCTATATAATATATTCAAAAACTATAACTAATCATTATACAAAAACTATTACTAATAAAACTATAATAAAATACTATACTAAACAAATAATAAAATTTATCTATACTGCTATTAGCAATCTGTATAGGTAACAAATACAAAAAATAAATAAAATAAATAAAACTATAACAAATATACTATATAAAACTAATTCAAATAATAAAACTAAAAATAAAATAAAAGAAAAATAAAAATATAAAAAATTATAGATGTAATAATATTCAATTATTATTTTCTAAAAATAAATAATCATTATTAATTTCTATATGAACTATAAGTTCAAATTAAGAAATTAACAAGTTATATATAATTTATAATAATCTATATTAAAATCTTTAATATTGTTTTAACAAATTTTAAAATTATTATTTAAAAATTATTTAATATAATTTTTAAATTTTTCTGTATCTAATAATAATTTTACAAAAATTATTATTATTATTTTTACAAACTTTTTGTTTTGTTTCTACTTTAGTTTTTCTTTTTAATTTAGCTTTTCCTATGATAAAGAAAAAAAAAGTATATATATTTTTTAGTAACTATAAACTTTTTGTTAGTTGAGTTATACTGTGAGCTTTGGCCAGTATAATTTATTTACTTTTATTTTGAACTATAAACTTTTTGCTAGTCTTCTACTTGAGTAAGTTTTTGCTTTAGTAAATATTTTTCCTTTTAATATTTTTCTTTTTTAAAACAAATAGTAATATATAATGCTACTTGTTTTTAGTCTTTGCAGTTTCAAGCTTTAAAGTTTTTAAACTTAGTTAAGAAAGTAAAAAACTTATATTAACTAGTATAATAAATAATAAACTTTATTTATTATATTCTTTAGATAAATTTTCTGATAATATGTAAATAGATTTTTGTTGTTATTTTGTTTTTATTTGAGTATATATATTTAGAAAATTATTATTTTCTAATTTTTTATAGTTTTATTTTAGATGCTAAGAATTCTATAAAAAGAATTAGTTTAAAAAAAACTTGTAGTTCAAGAAGCAAAAATATAAGAGCTTCAAAAAGAAGTCCTAAAGTTGTAAAAAAAAATAAAGCAACTTAAAAAAGAAAATAAAACTTTGCAATATCAAAAATCAAAATTAGATTTCAGAAAAAAAGAGAAAAAAAATTGAAAAGAAATTTATTCAGTTTCAAAAAGTAGTTTAGATTAGATATTAGTAGAGTAGATATTAAATGAGAGTAAGTTAAGTAAAATCTAGAAATAGATCTAAATAATCAACTAAAAGAAAAATAAATTTGTAAATAAATTTTTGTAAATAAAATAAATTATTTGAAAAATAAAATAAAAATAAAGTTTTAAAGTTGTTTGATAAACTTCTAAATTAAAATAAAGTTTTAAAAAGTGTTTGAGAAAAAATAAATTTGTTTCTAAAATTGTTTAAAAATTGGTTAAAAAAATAAATCTGAATCTAAAATTGTTTAAAAAATTTGAAATTATTGATTTTTTCTTAAATTAAACAAATTTTAATTTCAAATATATGTAATACTTTATTCTAATTAGTTAATTATTATTAAATTTGAATATTCTTAAAGAATGTATATAAAAATTTTATTATTTATTTATTTTAATAAAGTGATTTAGATTTGTAACTATAAGGCTAGTAGTTGTAAGTTCAATATCTGCTAGTTAACAGTTAATCTACTGATAAGTTATAGTAGTAGACTAGTACTAAGTAGGATTTCTTTTTACTTAGTTGTTTAAGCTATTTTGAATATATAATTCAAAGAATTTGATATAATAAACAATATTTTATATCTTATTATAATATCAAAAATTATTCTTATAGAACTTTAAAATAAGCTTGAAAGAATATTGATATATAAAATATTAAGAAAAAATACAAAAATCTTAATAACTTTTGATCTATTAATCCAAATTAAATAAAACAAATACTATTAAATTTAGCTCATTAAGATAATTTTAACAAATTTAAAATTATTAATATTGGATTACTATATACTAAAATAACTCAAATAATATAATTTCTTTTAGTAAATTATATATAGATTATATAATTAACTATGATTATTATACAATAGTCAGATAAACTCATTTAATTTATTTATATTATTTATTATATATTTAACTATAGTTTTTTATAAGTAGAGTATTATAATTATTTATATATATAAAATATCTATAAAAGAGCTAGCTTTTAACCTTTTTAAAGCTCTTTAGTTTGATTTAGTTTAAATATATATTCTCTTAAGAGTTACTTACTAAATATACTTACTTATAATACTTTTATAATTATCTTTCAACTATTATATTAGTTGATTTTTTTAACTATATTAATAGTTAATCTTTAGTGTATAAATACTTACTTATGTCTTTATATATATTTAAGTATATTGTTTCTTTTATCTATTTTCTAATATAAATTCTTCTTGTTAAGTTCTTAGATATTTATAACTATCTAAAGCTATAAAAATTATAATCTTTATACTAAAATTAGCTATTACTAAAAATTTTAGAAAAAGTATAGTAAAATCTACTTATAACAATAAATATATAATAGTTTTTTACTAATTGATTAATTATGACTTTACTTAGATAAACTTTTTTTTTAGAAAGAAAATTTTGCAATTGCAATAAATTATATGAAGATAATCAATAGAAATTAAGCAAATTGTTTTTATTAAATTTTTTTAAAACTTTAAATAACAATAACTCAACAGAAGCTTTATCAAATTTAATAAAATTTTTTTAAATAAAATTCTACAATTTGTAATATTTATTTTAAAAAATTTTTTATTAATTTTGATAAAGTTTTTGTTAAGTTATTGTTGGTTAAAGTTTTAAAAAAATTTACTTAGAAAAAATTTGCTTAATTTTTATTGATTTAACTCTATATTTAAATATTTTATAGTAGCTAAATAAATTTTAATTTGTAATTAGAAGCAAATATATAGTTAGTTTAGTTTAGTTTATAATTTTGTATAATATTTATATATATTTTTTCTTAATAAAAAATAAACAAGATTACTTAAGTTTTAAAAAAAATAATAAAGATAATAGTAGTAGAGAAAGAATAGTAGAATTTAAGTTCTTCAAAAATAATTAAAAATAATAGAATTTTATTAAATAAACAAATTTCTATTTTTTGTATCTAAGTATTATAAGTATTAAATAATTAAATAAAAAATATTTTTAAAAAAAATAAATAAAAAAAATTATAAAAATAATAAATTTGAATTTTATAATTTTATAGTGAGTTAAGAGATAAAGACTTTTACTAGAATTATAAGATATTATAAAATTTAAAGTTTTAAAACTTTTTTGTTTTATATATAAAGCAAGATAAATAGAAAACAAAATAGCTTTCTATTATATTTAAATAGACTAAAACTTATAAGAAGTTTTTATTATTTATAATTTATACTATTATTAAAATTTAAATTAACAAATATGTTAACAAGTTACAATACTTGTTATTTATAATAACAACTACTATATATTTAGTTAATTAAGAAAATAAAAAATAAACTAATATTAAATAATTAAATAAAGTAATAAAATAAAATAAAATATTAATAAAAATTAATAATAAAAGAAGTGTTTGAGTAAAAGAGTTAAAAAAAAGCAAGAAAAAGATAAAATTATTAAAGCTCTTGAGAGAGCAATATTAAATACATGAATAGAGTATCTTAATATAGAATACAATATTAATATTCTAGCTCTACTAGAATTTTGGAACAAGGAATACTGCAAAAAAATTGAAGAATGGTAAAATATACTAAAGGAAAGAGCATGTAAAGAATTGCAAGCAATAAATGAAAAAGAAATTAAAGAAAAAATAGAAGAAAGATTTGCACTAATGTCTAAAAGCTAAAAGCAGATGTTAAATAAGCTACTTAAATGTTCTTACAACAAAATTACTATAGACAGAGTTTTAGTTCAAAGCAAAAACAAGTTTGAGTATAGAGAACTAGTTACAGAAAGCAGCAAAGTTAAAAAAGAGGTAGAAAAGTATTTTAAAGATCAATTCAGAAAGAGAAACCACTAATTTGAACAAATAGACCAAAAATAGGCTAGTATTTATAAAGAGCAAGAAAGAATTAACAAAGATTGTTATGCAGAAGTTATATACAAAATAACAGAAGAAGAATAGCTAGAGGTTACAAATTTGCTAAAAGAAGATATAGCGTCTGGGATCTCAGAAATCGGCTACAGACTAATAAAGAAAGTAAGCTCTAGGACAAGAGAATATTTTATAGAATTCGCAAACCAAAAAGTATATAAAGAAAAGTTCTCTAAAAAATAAAAGCTAGGACAAATATATCTAATTCCTAAAAACACAGATTGAGAATTCAACCTTGCTAGTACTAGACCAATAATATTACTCAAAATGTTTAGAAAACTCATAGTCAGAATAGTTCAAAAAAGACTTAGTAAGGTGTTTGTTAAAAAGCAGATCTTAAAAGAAGCAAACTTCACAGAACTGTCTAATGAAAGTATAATAGCACTAATATATATCCTAAATAATATCATCGAAGATACAATTCAGAAAGAAAAAGAGCTAAAGATAGTATTCTAAGATATGAGAAAAGCTTTTGATTCAGTAAATATACATGCTCTTGAGCTCTTTATGAGAAGGATAAAGTTTACAGAAAATCTGATTACTTTTATTAAGCAATTATACCAAAATCATAAAATGAGAGTAATAACAGATGAAGGCCCAACAGATTTTTTTGTAGCTAGTAATGGAATTAACTAAGGAGAAGTAATTTCTCTACTAATGTGAAAAATTTTTTATGATCTATTACTAGTAAGAATATACAGCTAGGAATCAAATACTAAATAGAGCTTTAGTAGCCAACAGAAATCGAAAAGTGAGCTTATAAAACAGAAAAAACAATGATCTCAGTACTGGTATATGCAGATAATACTATATAAGTAGCAGAATTCTAGCATATATTGTAAGAAATCATTCAAATATTGAATAGCTTCTTCATATTAAACGATATTGAGATCAACAAAGCAAAGTTTGAAACAATAGCTTGTTGTTCCTATAAGCAGAAAAAAGAAGAAAAATTCATAGAAATTAGAATACCACTAAGTCTAATCAAAGTTAAAAAATCTGAAGAAAGTATAAGGTTCTTAGGTGTTTAGATAAGCTTAAGGAAACAGAAGAAAACTAGTATACTATGATACAAAAAAAAAGTAGACAAGTTAATATGTATACTAAGACACAAAAAGCTCTCAGCAAGTCAGATAATATATATAAACAATATGATACTACTTCTAAAACTCGAGTATATCTTAGCAAATATCTGCTTTAAGAAAAAATCTTATAATATGATATATCAGCCTATGCTTAGACTCATCAAGTAGAAATTGGAACTACTATTCACATGTACAAATATAACTCTTCAGCATAAAGTGATCTTTGGAGTAGTAAGTCTATGATAAAAACATATTGAGCATCATATATCTGAGCTCTTTGTAAGAATAAACACTAATAGTATCAAAGGTATAACTACTCTAATGAGGTTAAAGCAGTCCCAATTAGATATGAATATGCCAGAATATATCTCATTGCAGAAAATATGAACTAAAAAAAGACTAAACACAAAAACCTGAAAGCTAAAGTAATGTAATATATAAAAAGATTTGGTATTAGCATTGCAAAAAATGAGTTTATAGCAAGTTAGAACCTCTTAAGTTCACAAGAAAATGAGAACTGTCTGATCAGTAATATTCTCAACAAATGCAACTTAAAAGAGATACAAGAAAGTATAAATAAGATAAACCTATAGCATATGAACTAGCTCCTAGATAACAAACAAGAGGGAATAGTTACTTGAAGATAGCTAAAAACAAGAGAAGAATAGAGACACATAGGAAGAAAATTCTAATAGTTCAAGATATTAGAAAAAGAAATTTTAGCAGATAAGATATCAAGAGAAATAGCTAAAACATATAGGAAAAAAAAGAATTCCAAGTACAAGAAGTTGAATCGAAGATTTTACAAGACAAAAGGAAAAAAGAGTAGATACTTATAAAAGGTAAAGAAAATAAAGAAAGTAAATTTAGGCATATTATCAAAAAAAAGAAGAAGCTTGTAGAAGTAGAGATTTGGGAAGAAGACTATGAAATTCACAAGAAGTACTTAATCAGCAAGAGATATCTGTATAGCAAGAAATATATAAGGAAGGGCACAAGTTAAAGAAAGGTAGCCAAAAACAAAGAATAGTATTAAAAGAGGTTCATAATATTTCAAGCTTTATTTGAAAAAAAGATAATAGACCACAAGTAGTATTCAATAGAAAGTACTTAGAAAAAATAGAAAAAAAAAACCAAAAAAGCAAAGTAGAAGAGTTCAAAAAGTTTAAGAATCTTGAGCATATTGAAACAAAAGGAAGCTAGGAAGCAGAACTAATTAACTAAGTCATCTAGAATACAAAGAATAGAGAAGAACTAAAAGATAGACTAGAGAGAAATAGAGAAGAGAAGGAAATAGTATTTTATACAGATGGCTTACTCAGTAGAAAGAATACTTAGAACAGAATAAGAATATAATATAGTATAGTTCAAATAGATAGTGCAAATAATATAGTCTTTAGTTACAAAGGAAGGATAGAAAATTAGTTCTCATCTACTTGTGCAGAGCTAGTAGCTTGACTAGTATTATGATTGTTAGTTCTTAGTAGGTATAGAGTAGAAATAAGAACAGATAGTATATGTGCAATTCTCGCAATTGAAAAATACCTCAAAAATAAAAAGTCACGTGAGTGGTTAAAAACCAAAAACAATAACATTTTGTATATAATTAAGAAGGTCTGCAAGAGTAAATTAGTTCAACTATTATTTATAAAAGTCAAAAGTCATATAGGAGACATATATAATGACATAGCAAACAGGCTTACAAAAGAGGAGATTCATGAAGCACAAAGTATAGAACTGAATAATATCAGTAACAAAAGTATAAAGTATATCCTCAAATGAAGAGGTCTAAGTCTGGAGACTTCTTTAAGAGCCTTTATTAAAAAGGTAGTTCAAACAATGTACAAAGCAGAATAGATATAGTTAAGAAAGAAAAACAATAAGGAATACCAAGCAAGAATTCAAAAGCAAAACTAGAAAGCATTTAAAAGCATCCTTAAAAGCTGTTGTATATAATACCAAAATTTAGAAGTAAACCACTTGCATCTATTCAAAATCAAATGTATCAAAAACCTCCTTCTAACAGTCAAAGTCTTAAACTACAGAAAACTGTAGCTATACAAAAATAGCTCATGCAAAAGATGTGCTAAGGAAAAAGAAACAATCGAACATATAATTACATGTGAAAAAACATATCTAGTATACAAAAAAATTGAAGAACAAATATAGAAACAACTTGACAAAGACAAAAGGAAGAAAGAAAATTGAGATTTAACAAGTATATAATAGGCTATTCAATATGAACAGAAAGAAAAGCACTAGAAAAAGAAAGAATGGATGAGAGGCATACTCAGTGAAGATAATGCAGAAAAAATCAAAAATATCATCAGTTTGAAAAGAATGATAATCAAATTTTAAAGCCTATTTTAGCATATTTGAATAGAACTTGTATATGAAGAAATATAGAGAATTTGATACAAGGATATGGAAGCATAGGAGAAAAAGAAAAAGATCTCAAAAAAAAAAATACTTATAAAAAGAAAAAGAAAAGAACAATCAGAGTAAAGTACCTACAAAGAAAAAAACAACTGAAAGAGTAGATGAGAATATAGAAGTTAGTAATTCTAGCCTTAAAATAGCATTAGATAGTATAGCCAGAGAAGTAAAGGAGAGAATAATAGCTAGTTGGAGTTAAAATCAGTTATAATAAACTGTGATATCCTTCCTATTTTGACTTATAGTTTATAGATTATAAACTGTTTTAAGATAGGACAAAGGTCACTATAGCAGATTACATATAGGTATCTATAGAATAACTGAGTGAGTTATAGCTTAAAAAATTAGTCATTAGATAGTATATTACTAAATAATGTTGTTTTTATTTGAAAAACAATTCTAAATAAAGTTATAGCATGACTGCTGAAAAAAAAAAAATTTTGTTTTTCTTGATTTAGATTAGCCTTTAAAATATGATTTATTACTATTTTTAATGATAAATATTATTATTTTGATTTTAAAAAATATATACTTTTTTGTTCTTATATACTTGGTAGTTTTTTTTTTTTTTAGCAATATTAATAGCTAGCAACTAATAGACTACAACTAGTAGACTATAGCAAATAAACTATGAAATCAGTAAACTATAATTGATAGATAACTAGTAAACAATTACTACTGAACTACTAGATAACTATAGAAATATTAATTAGTTCTTTAGAACTGAATTCTAACTAATTCTTTCAAGGATTTGATCCTTAAATTATATGATAGTTATATAGAACCTAAATCCTAGGATCTAGTCTTTTTATAATTTCAAGATTTGCATTTGTTGAATATTAAATAGTGTACTTATAATAGCCTTCAACAAGAAGAAATTCTTGTAATTAGCAAGGTTTTTTTTGAAAGGCATATATTTTAATAAATCATTTATGATCTTAATTTAAATATTAAAAAAGAAGATAAGTGAACTGTATCTCTATAAAAAAAAATAAATTAGCAGTTTCTTTTTTTATATATTTGATATAAAAAATAAATTAGTAGTTCCTTATTTTATATATTCGAAATATATATAGAATTTTATTCTATATATATAATTTTTTCTTTTTTTATATATAATTTTAGTTTTTTTTATATAAAAATTTTCTATTCCATTTTTTTTTATTTTTTTTTTACTTTTAATAAAAAAAATTTTTTTTTTAAAAAAAAAAAAAGTGAATAATTTGATTAGATAGGATTGTAATCTAGGACTAGATTATTTTATTCATATATTAAAGATCTAAATCTTGAACTATTCTAGCAGATTCTAGAACTAGACCAAACTGAATTTACAATTTAATATCCCTAGACAACTACTAGTAGAAATAATGAATAGAGCAGAGTTTTTAAGATAAAAAAACCTATAATTTTTATTTTTTGCTATATAGAAAAAATAGTATAATAATTAACCTTTTAAATACTAATCAGAAGTAATAATGTAAGTGAATCTTTCTAATGAATAGTTATAACAAGTTATAACATAAGCTTTAAACTAGTTATAGAACTTTATTGAGATGATTCATCTGTATTACTAATTAGGAATATGTATGCCTTGTATTAGAACTTTTTTATCTTCATGTATTAATTATATAAAGACACTTTTAGCTTTTTATTATATATAATTACAATACTATTATTATAACTGAATACTTAGGTCAATTGAATATTTTTCTTATAACTGAATACCTGAGTCAGTCAAATATTTATTTATATTTATTTATTAACTGAATACTTATTTATTATATTAAAAACTGGTTTTACAAAACTATGATCTGATTAGAAAATTTTCAATTTAGATAATAAATTATATAGTTAACTAAATAGTAGGTTGGAACACTACTTATAAAGCTTAGCTATATGACATATATAGAATTAGAGTTTCTGATTATGATATTTCTTTCATAGTTAATATAGATTGAAGATCTATATCAGATACTAGGCTTAATTTATCAGTTATCTAGTCTATACTATTATTTTAATTTAGAAGTACTTGTATAGTATTATTACTATTTATAGTAATCTGTACTATATCATTACTATTTATAATAATCTGAATATCCTTATAATATTAGATGTCTTATTTTTTTCTATACTATACTTGTTTGTTATTATGCTACAAGTTATATATTGTATTATATTTTTTTTTAGAAGTAAACTGTTTTACTTACTTTTTGTATTATTCGAAATAGTTAGAGAGTTAAATCTTTATTTTTTTTGTATTTAGAAGGTTAAGTTTTGGAGTTTATTATTGCTAAATAGTTTAGTAATATCTTTACTAGTACTAACATAGTTGTAGTTATCTATAATAGAAGTTTTAGTAGTAGTAGACTCTGTAGAGAGTTGAGTTAAGTAGTAGCAACTAGTCATATCTTTTGAAGAAAGATAGTTCTCTTTGTAGTTGTTATCTCTTAGTTTTCTTTTTATTTTAAGTAGTTATATATAGAGTAAAGAGTCTAATAGCTGTTTTGAGCCAAGTTAGATAAGTTTTTTATATAGTTAACTAGTAGTTATTTAGTTTTCTAACTGTTTTTTCTTTCTGTTTATTTTTGTAAAATAATCTACAAGAAAAAGTATAGATTTTGTTAAAATTTAGTTTATAAAACTTACTTTTTTTTAACTATAAATATAATAATATAAAAATAATAAATTTTATAAAATTATTTACTATATTAAAGCTAAAAAAAATTTTTAAAAATTTTTGCCTATATAGTATAATAAAAAAAGAAATACTTTGTAAATTAATTTTATAAAATCTATTTTAGAAGAGTATTTATATTATATAACTTTAACTTAATATTTTAAGTAAAGTTATAGACTAAGTTTTTTAATTCTAATTTATATTAAAATATTAAATCTATTTACAAAAAATAAGATATAATAAGTTTAAAAATTATTATAATTATTGTGGTAGCTTATACTGAGATTGGCTTATGTTGAGAGTTTGATTTATTTTATTATAAAATTTTAAAATTTTTTTAAGCATTTTGTGTACTGTTTTTTTTTAATGTTTAGTTAGACTTTAGGATTAGAGTTATTAATAAAAGAGTATATGTAGATTTTAGTAAGTATTATAAATTTTAATAAAGATCTAAAATCTTAGCATAAGGAATCAACTCTTTCCATAAATTATTTGGACCGTTTTTAAGCTAAAGAAAAAATGTATTTTTCAGAGAAACTGCATTAAGAGACAATACAAGAAGCAATAAGAAAAAGGAAAGAGTATACAAAGTTATACTTAGTAGAAAGTGAAAGATAGAAAAACTAGAAAGAACCTAGAAGAGAACTTGACTCTCAAAGAAAATTCGTAGAAATTTTTAAAAAAAGTGGGGATTTGAATTTACCCTGTCTTGCAGATCCTCTAACATAACACAAGA
>CAJVPM010001773.1:0-11210 GCA_910592325.1 Scutellospora calospora | reverse complement strand
TTAACTACTTAAATTAACTAGCTTGTTATAGATTTATTTATTCAGAATAGATGAGATCGTCTTAGAATATATTATATCTAATATATTGTAGATATTTCAGAGTTAGTTAATTTTAAAGAAAACTTACTAAAGTAGTCTGTATCTATTTTACAGATTTATCTAAATTACACCTTTATAGATATTTGTATAATTCTAAGTTCTACTATAGTCTTTTACTAGTTAGTTCATTTAATTATTTTCTAGTATCTAGCTAGTTCTAATTACTCTTTATCTAGAAATCTCAAAACTTTTTATCTTTATTAGACTAAGTTTTCTTTTCAGATTAGACTTTAACTAATATAGTCCTGTTAGAAGGCTATACTACTTTACTAACTTAGAATTTTTACTATACAAGTCTCTTACTTATATATTCTATTAAGATTTATTTATGTAATATTATATTATATTTTCAAGTTCAGATCAATTTAATATAACTCAATTTACAAAATATACTTTCAGAAATAAATAAAATTTACTATAACATATTATAAAGTTTAAGAAATTATTTAAATTTGTCAATAGTAGAATTTAAATTTTAAACTTGTTACATAGCAGTCTAGTAATCTAACAACTATACTAGATTACTAGACCTTTTTTTTTTAGTTTATATTTAGATCAAAATTTATAAAAATAACTTAGTTTAAATTTAATATTTAAACTTTTAAAATAGTATTACAATTGTATAGCTTTCTTAATACAACACAAGTAATATAAAATATAGAAGAGGAGTTAAAGATGATACTTCTAGTGAAAATAGTTTTACAAGTAAAAACAACTATAGAAGTATATACCTAAAAAACAAAAGAAAAGAAATAAAAAAAGAGAAGAAAAGAGAAATACAGACTAAGATATATAATAGTACAAGTACTACTTTAGTACAAAAAAAAAAATCTAAAAGCTTAAAAGACAAAATTCATCATATGAAGTATGAGGCTTTTTACTGCTCCTAAAAGATACTCTAGTTGAACTAAAGAACAAGAACAGTAGAGCAAACTGTTTACAAAAAAGAGGAGAAGATGTGATAATAAGGTATATTGAAGAAAATAGAAGCAGACAAGTCAATATAAAAAATTATCAAATACTAAAGATAACAATATATAATATAAATAAAATCAAAAATAGCTTCTCTAAATTAGATCTAATACTAGAATAGGCAAAAAAAGAAAGTATAGATATAGTAGGCATCAATGAATCAAATACTATAGAGAGACAAAACAGATTCAATATCAAAAAACAAAAAGAATACTTTGGTATATAGTCAGACACTAAGTACAACAAGAAAAAAAGATCAGGTATTGGTTTATTAATCAACAAAAAATATGAGAAATACTTAAGCTAAGTAAAAAAAAAATAGTGCTTATTACATAGAAGCCCTCTTCTTATTCAAAGATCAGAAAATATTAATAATAGTAATATATATTCTATATAATGACAAAGAAAAGAGAAAAGAAATACAACAACAAGTAATCAGACAATACAATGAATGCTATAAGAAGAATATTAAAACTATAGTTTTAGGAGATTTTAACAATATAAGAACAAAGATTTATATCAAAACAGAAAAGAATCCAAACAATCTCTCAAACTTCCTCTACTAGTCTGACTTAAAAACTCCAATATAATCAATTCATTTAGGTATTTATATCTTTCTAAGAAAAAATTTATAAGACTAAGCACTCTAGTAAACTCTAAAATAGATTATATCTTATTCAAAAAGCTAGAAAATAGTTTAATATATTGTGATATTATCAAAGCTGATATTATAACTAGTAGTAATCACTCAATAGTAGTTGCAACTATAATAATTAGGATTATGAAAAAATCTAGATCTATAGTATATAACAAAAGACTTAAAGGCAAGCAATAAGTTTTCTAATTCAACAAAGCAAAAGAAAAGAATTGAGAAAATTACAAAACCAAACTTGAATGAATACTTGAGAAGAAACTGTCAGTACAAAAAAAACCTAAACATAATCAAGAAATTAGGATTTAAGATAAGGATATTCTATAGGATTTGATAGCAACTAGTATCATTAGCTGTGCAAAAGCAACCCTCTTTAGAAAGAAGACCTCACTAGATAGTATCTGAACAACTAAATTAAAAGTTAGTAAAAAGACTAAGAAAGACCTAAAAAGAGTTAAAAATATTAGTTAATTATATATGAAGAAACTAGATCTTCAAATTAGTAATTCCAAAAAAGAAGTTTCAAATGCTATTATCACAGATATTAATTATTTACATAGAACTAAAATAGAAGAGATTACTGAAGAAACTTGAACTAAAGCAAAGTTAGAAATGTTTAAGTCATAGTAGAAGATACTGTATATGAAATTACAACAAGAAAGAAGAAAAGAAGATCTAAAAAAGATTGATGCAATAGTTAATTAGTAATATGAAATTATTCAAAATAAACTCAAATATATATTAAGCAGCCTCTTAGAAAGATTCTCTAAGTGAATAATTCTAGACAGAGTAGTCAAATTAAATAATACTAATATTATACTAGTAAATAAAGAAAAGAAAATGCTAGAAGAAGTATAAAGATATTTCAAAGCACAATTCTGGAAAAGAAATATACAAGAAAAAAATATACTAAGAAAATAGAAGAAGATATATAATCTACTTGAAGAAATTAACTCTGAAATATATAGCAATTTAGACTGCAGTATATCAGAGGAAGAATAGGTAAAAGTACTGAAAAATACTAAACCTAAATCAGTTCTAGGTCTTTTAGAAATAAGCTACTCATTAATCAAGAAAGTTAGTTCTCTAGCACAAAAGGGCTTCAAATATCTTGCAAATATATGTATATATAATAGAGAAATTCTGATTAAATAGAAGCTTAACAAGTTGTATCTAATACCAAAAAGAAAAGACTAGAACTATAATTTGGCTAATATATAGCCAATTATATTTCTAGAAGTATTCTGTAAAATAGTAGTTAGAGTCTTAACATATAGACTAAACAAAGTCTTAGTTAAACATAACATACTACAAAGATTAAACTATGCAGAATTATTTGAAGATAGTACAGCTATTCTAATATATATACTAAATAGTATAATAGAAAATACAAAACAAAAAAACAATAAGCTATAGATCTTGTTTCAGGATATGTGAAAAGCTTTTGACTCAGTAAGTCTAGAAATACTAAAAAAATCTCTACTAAGAATTAAATTATCTAGTATTATAGTAAATTTATCTTGAATCTTTATGAAAAAAGAAAAATAAAAGTAGTTATAAGTTATAGACTAATAGAAGAGTTCAAGGCAGAGGATAGTATTAATCAAGAAGAAGTAATCTCACCTCTAGTATGGTACATTTTTTATGATCCTCTGCTATGTATAATTCAAGAAGCAAAAAATATAGAATACAAAATGGAAACTAAATAGTCTACAAATCTGGTATACAATATATCAAAATAAATAAGTTACTAACAAGTAGTCTTGGCTTTTGCAGATGATACCACATAGATAGCTAGATCCAAAACAGAGCTCTAAACAATTATCAATACAGTATACAAGTTTTACAGAATAAATAATATAGAAATTAATAGCAAGAAATCTGAGCTATTAGTTTTTAATTCAGATAAAAAAACTAAAGACAATGAAGAGTATTTTATGATTAGTGTAGGCAGAAAAGAGATACAATACATGCAAAAAGTAATTACAATCTATATAGATATCTAAAAATATAGATATCTAATAAGAAAAGCTTAAATTGCAGTTTAAATATTATGGAAAATAAAATCAGCAAAATGTACAAAGCAATCAGATTAAAAAAAGCTATAGCAAGCCAACTAACTTATATAAATATTTGTATTCTGTTACCAAGTATAAAGTATAGATTGCAAACAACTTTTCTCTCTAAAGCTATTTGTAATCAATTACAAAGACTAATTTGAATCTTGATCAAAAACAAATTAGGCTTAGCAAGCATTACAGTGAATTCAATTTGCAGCTATAATAGTTTTTTAGATCTCAAATTAATTTAGTAAAACTAGTTAGTATACTAATTTACTAAGCTTACAATTTAACTTAACAGACAGAATACTATGAAAACAATTATTAAAATAAGATTAAAAGAGAATCAACTACAAACCAAAAGCATTCTAAGTCCCACTAGCAAAGAGTTTAAGTTCAACAAAATAGTATCAAAACACAATCTAATATATAAAGTATTTTATAAAACTACTAAAATAAGTTTATGAATTAATGAATACTTTGAAAATATAGTAAATCTAGATAATATAGAAACTGAAATCATTAGTTTGTTAGAAAAAAAAGAAGCTCTTTCTTTTTCAACTACAGACAAAATAAACCTCTTTATATTTAAACAATTAATAGATAGTATTAAAAAGATATTTTTAATCTGGCAACAAATTAAATATATACAAGTCTGCAAAAGAAAAGGATATATGTCAAGCTAGTTTTCAAAACTCAAACAAAAAGTACTAAAACAAAATAGCAATAAAGAAGTACTAGATATATACTAATTACATAGTAAAAACAAAAAGTCAATCAAAGTTGTACCAAAAAAATCTCTTAAGATAGAAAGAAAAAAAAATAGTTTTTATTACTAAAAGATTGTAAATAACATGTAAGCAAAATTATTAGAAAGACTGAAAAAAGTATAATTGCAGAGTATTAGAAAAAAATAATAATACTAGAAAAGAAAATAGAAACTTTTTACAAGTACAAAGAATGTAGCAAAAGAAAATTCAATAATAGTATATATAAATTAAATATTAAAACTAGAGATTGGTATTAGGTTATAAATATTTATAAAGAAAAAAAAAAATCATACTCAAAGTATTTATATCTGCATACTTAAAAGAAAAAAATTAGTCTCTAACTTTAGACTATTGCAAAAAATTAGAATAAAAATAGTAGCTAACTCTCTTAAAAGTGCAATTATACATAAATTTGTAAGAAATAGTTTAATCAAACAGAATTTGCTAGAATTAAGTAAAAAGTTAAAAGAAGAAGAGATAGTTAAAATTTATACAGATAGTGTAATAGTAACTAATAGTAAAGAAGAAAACAAGATAGAAATAGGCTATATTGTAAAATTAGAAAATAGATTAGCTAAAAAATTAGTTTTAGTAGTAGTATAGAAAATTGGCTTTCTTCTATATATGCTAAACTAGAGCAATATAGACTACTTTGCTAACAACTCTAGCTAAAATATAAGTTTATATATTCACAGATAGCAAAGTAGTGATCGAAGCAATTGAAAAATCTAGAGATAATAATAAACTTTGCAACTGGTTTAAAGCAAAAAACTGAAGTTTACTAAGGCAAATACAAGAATGTTGCAAAGCTAAGAACTTTGATCTAAAGTTACATAAGATTAAAGAATATAGTAGTAATGCAAAAAATAACTATACAGATAATCTTGCTAAGAAGAGATTGTGTATACAAGATATACTTGAGATATCTGAAGTTGTATCTAATGATATTGTTTTTATACTCAAATAGAAAAAACAAATCATAGATAGCTTTTTGTGATCTTTTGTTAATCTAATCTTAGCAGTATATTATAAGATTAAGTAGTCTAAACTAAGCAAAATAGTAAAAATCATTAATATTTAACTAGAAAGAGCCTTCATATGAGAGTTTCATCTGAAACAATACCTAGCAAATACTCAAAAAATAGTAGGATAAAAATTGTATTAGTATGAAAAAAGTAAAGTATTTTTATTCTGCATCAAATATATAAATAGTATATTGCTAATTAAGAATATATATTTTTTAAGAAACCTAATATTATACAAAAATCAGAGATGTATAGTCTGTTTTAGAAAGAATGAATCACTATACCATATTACAGAATATAAAATTTATTTAAAGATTTAGAAAAGCTTAGAAGAGGAAGCATTACAGTTAATAGGCTTATAAGTAATAACAAAATTAAATATTTCATTAGAAGATAGATCTTTTAAAAATGCTATTTTTGAAAATAAGCCAAATATATATATCCAAAATAGAAAATTACTTATTAAAGAACTCACAAGTATCAAATAACAAAGAGAGGTTATGAAAATAACTAACTCTAAAAGGAAAGCAAACAAAGTACTATTAATATGAATTAGTTAAACAGAGTATTTAAATAAGTAACTTATAGGTAGGTTATAGATATAATAACATAGTGTAGTACTAACAGATAGTTTAATTTTTATGTAGCAGACTACTTAAATTAGATAATAACTAAAGCTGTATATGTAACTTGTTGTATATTTTTCATAAATTACAAATTATAAAAGATTACTCATATATAATCTCATATATCAAACTATAATCTAGTACAAAAAGATTTATATACCAGAAAAAAATTAATAAAAAATTTTTATACATATAAATTCAAATTTTTTTTTAATAAAATATAATAAACAAGATCTAGAAAAAATAATTATTTGTCATCAGAATTATCATAATTATTAGATAACAAAGATTTATCTGTTAAATCATCTATTAAAATTATTTGATGATTAATTTCTAAATATTTTTTTATATTATTAAGTGATTTATATTAGAATTTGATAATTATGTTTGAATTTATTTTTTTATTAAGACTTACATATAGATCTGATCTTAATATCTTATCTTTTATGACTGCTCAAATACTTTTAATAAGCTAAAGCTTACAGTAATATAGAAGAGTAAAAAAAATCTAATAATAATACTTTTTAGCTATTTTTATATATGTAAATAAAACTTTTTCTTTATTACTTTTTACAAATTATAAAAGTTCTACTTTATATAAGTTATTAGAGTATTTTATATTTTTTTTTAGTTAGCTAATTTATAGTTTCTTGTTTTTTGAGTTAGATAATAGGATTTGTTCAATACGCTATTTATAATAATATATACTACCTATATAAATATCAACAGAACTATATTTATTAGTAATTAATATATAAAGTTTATTAAATAAATTTTTAAATATATTAGTATTAAAATTGCTATAGTAGTCAATCTAATTTGAACCAAAATTAGTATTTTTTATTATATCTAGAATATTTTTTTATACATCTGCTTTATTTTTCTTATGTCTATACTTTTTTAGTAGTTTAATTAATAGATTCCAAATATGTACTAAGTTTAGAATAATCTCACTATTAAGTTTATTAGTATTACTATTACAAAAAACAATTATCATACTAAAAATTACTACTAGAAGATTATATCCTGATATATAAATAACATTTTTATAAGGAAGCCAGATATTAGATAAGTTTTGGTTTAAGTAACAGTAAGACTTATTTAAAAAAATCTCAATATGATATAGAATATTTTGTTACCTTTAATATTAGCAAAACAATATTGAAGATAATAATAATAAAATATAATATTATTTGGTACTTTATGAAAAATATTTCTTAATTTATTATAGCTATAATAATAGCTTAAACATCTCAATATATGGAGATGAGTCAATAAAAAAGAGACAAATCATTTTTAGTAAAATTTTTTTAATTTTTAAATTAAAATAACTCAACAACTATTTAATTAAATTTGCTAAAAATTGTTTTATTTTAATTTTGAAATTATATAGAATTAAAATAAAAAAAAAATTTATTAAATTTAATTAGTTAGTTGTTAAAATATTTAAGCCTAAAGTCAAGAAAACTTATACTTAAAAAAAATTAGTATCTTTTCTATTGACTCATCTCTATATGAAGAAGTTTTTATTTAGACAAAACAAACTTATTATTTGATAAAAACTTTAATAAAATTAGTATAAATAATTGCATACTAATACTGTTAGCATATAAAATTTTTTTATACAAAAGTATTGAAATTTTTTCTTTCAGTTATATTTTAAATTATCTAAAATTTTTAAAAGGTAAAAATAAACTATCATTATATCTATTCCATTTAGCTACTATACTTCTAACAGTATCTTCTAAGATACTCAAAACTTAAACAACTTGTTTGCATAATAAAAGCTTTTGATATTGTTTGTCTATTTAAGTAGTACTAGAAAAATATTTGTAAACATTAATTATTATTCACTTTTTATTCTTTGTAAGCTGTGAACTATCTCTTTTTATACTAGAAGTAAATATTATAAAATGCAAAAAAAAATCAATATGCTATTGTTCTATATATACTTTATAAATATATATAAAAAAAAATAATATTAATAAATATTTTGTATAAATTATATAATAATTAAATTTTTAGATTAAATTTTGATATACAAATCTTAATACACTAGACTATAATAAAATTTACTTAGCAATATAAGTTATCTTAAAGAATTAAAAAAAATATAATATTTATAAATAAAAATGTAAATAGAATAAGTTAAAGTAATAATATAAATCTTTAATAAAGTTTTTATTTTTATTTTTATTTTTTATTTTATACAAATACTATTAGCCAACTTTATTAATTTCTTAATTATAGAATATGATACAAATTGTGAGAGTATAACTATCTACCTATACAATTTTAGATTATCTAATTTAAGTAGTTTATTTAAAGATTCTACACTAGCTACTATATCTGAAATCTCTTAGAAAATTCCCTATTTAAACTCTCTGGTCCTATCTCACTTACTATAATTATTACTTTTTAAGTTAACTTATAACTCTGTACTACTTTATATTAGGAGATACCCAAGCTGACATATATCACAAACTTTATCACTATAAGCCTAGATCTTATCTGTATAAGTACTATATTCAATACTCTCTAACAGATAGGTATTATGATACTAACTATACTACACTATATTCTAATTTAGCTTATATATACTCTTATTCAATATTTGTACAAATCTAGTTCTAGCTATAACTTTCTATTAGATTAGACTTTTGTGTTCTTTCAAATATTTTATGAAGCAGATTCTTCTAATCTAGTTAGCTACTAAGCCAAGTTGATATCGCTATAATATTCAATATTATAGTCTTACTCACATCTACTCAATCTATAACTTCATACTTAAAAATTTTTGTTAGATTAGGCATTAATTAGTATGCCTATTGAAATCTGTACTATTTTATCTAACTTAGAATTTCTACTATGCAGATCTCTACCTATAGATTCTATTTTAATTTATTTATATAATGCAACTCCAATATTCTATCACACTTCTAATATCTAATTAACATTTGTATAATGTGATTTATAGAGTTACAACTTCTAGAAATAAACAAAATTTACTGTAAGTTAGATACAAAGTTTAAGAAATTATTCAAATTGTCAATAGTAAGATTTGAATCTCAAATCTATTACATAGTGGTCTGATAACCTATTTACTATACTAGATCATCAGATCTTCTTTAATAAAGTTAATATCTACAAACTTAATATATATTGAATATTTTTATAGTTATATTTATTCATATTAGAGTTATTAAACTATTAATTCAAAATATATATATATATATATAAATTTTTAATTAGATATTACTAAATAATAGATATGATAGAATACAATTAAAAAACTCTTTCTATTGATCATTTTGACTATTTCTAGAGCTAAGAGAAAAAGACTAAAAACTTCAAAATTTTACTAAGAAACAGTAGCAAAGTTACTAGCAAAAAGAAGAGAAAACTAAGAAATAGATATAACAAAGATAGAAAATAAGAATAAGAATAAGAAAACAGAAGACTAGAAGAAGTTTTAGGAAAAAAAACTATGAAAAAATTAAAATTATTGAAAAAGTAAGAATTGGAGATACCCTGTAATATAAATCATTTGTAGTAATACAAATACATATAATTAAGGTAAACAAACAAATATGAGATAGTAAAGTTATATATGTTATATGTCAGTAGTAAAAGCATACATGCTCAACTAAAACTGAATATTTTACTGGTAAAAAAAAAAAACCTCAGAGAATTTCAGAAAAAAGACAAAATTACTTATAAAAACAAGAAAGAGAAGAATTGAGTAAAGCATTAGACAGAAAAGACCTAAATAAAGCTAAGAGCAAAGTAAATCTAATATATAAAACAAAGAAAATTCTAAGGTAGTGACTAAAAGATTCATAGAAAAATACAGAAAAGAGTTATTCCAAGAGGGAAGTAGCGAAGCAGAAAAAATAGAGGAGTTCTTCGATGAAGTAGTTGCATCAGCAATAATAATTAATCAAGAAGTGGTTACAGTAGCAAGGCAATAGAGAAAAATGATAAAAAGAATTGCTACACTTGAAGGTCTAGATAAAGTAAAAGAAATAATGATACAAAAAGATAAACAAGAAGAGTTAGTTGTAGAAGAAAAGAGTATGATCAACATAGAAGTAGAAATGCAAATAAAACAAATAACAAATATAGAGAAGCATGAACAAAAAGAAGATATAGTTGCTGAGATAGAGATAAAAGTAAGCAAGATTGAAAAACAAGATGAGAATGATAAAACTGAAGAAGAAAAAATAGAAGATATTAGAATAATTAATGAAAGTCTAGAAATTAAGCCAAAAAATAATATGGTCAAGGAAAAGTTTAACTAACTCGAAGAATACTTCAAAGCATGATATAGTAACTTATTACTTAATGAAAGTATATAGGTACTCAAAAAAGATACATATAAAGAAGAAGGCATGTATAAAGCAAAAGTAACAGCAATTAACGTATTAGGTGACAACACAGAGCAAAAAGAAAAGTGTATTTGATAGTCATTGAGAGGGACCAAGTACCTAAAGGAGATTAATGAAAAATTCACAAAGGAAAATTTATAGTGTATCTTATACTTCGACTGCAAAAGAGGTTATGAAGAAGCAAAAGCTAAATTCGAGAGCAATAAAGAAGAGTATAAGTAACTAAATTTAATTCTAGAGGAAACACCAATAAAGAAAGCAAATAAAATGAATAGTGATAAGCAAAAAGAGATAAGAAGAGTAGAAAGCAAGAATACAAATAAAGAAGAAAAAGAAAAGCAGGCAAAAATAAAACTAGAAAAAATTGAGAGAAAAAGAAATGAACTAAGAGAAGAACAAGTGAAGATCCAAATAAACCAGGCTAAAAACAAAGGAAAAGAAAAGATAGTATATGAAGAAAACAAAATAGAGAGAGAAGAAAAAGTACAAGCAAGAAATATCACTATAGAAGTAGAAAAGAAAAAAAATAATACAAGATACTAAGGAAATGAAAAGAATAGAAGAAAAAGTATTCTAAAGGAAAAAAGAAAGTGATACTATAATGAGGAGAACAAAGAT
>CAJVPM010001772.1:0-11211 GCA_910592325.1 Scutellospora calospora | reverse complement strand
TCACATAATCGTCTTCACTGTCTAGGTCCCACCAAGCTTCTCCGGCCCCGAGGTTATTTCTATTAGGGTTCGCGTAATATTCTTCGTAGTCAGACTCTTCGGAAGAGTCCTCAAAATTATCTCCTCTATCCTCAAACTCTGAAAGTCCATAAATTCGATCCTCTAATTCCTCTTCTTCAAATTCTTCTTCTTGCTCTTCATCTTCGGTTTCTTCTTCTTCACTAACTTCAATTTCTTTCTCGTTTATTTTTGTAGGTCTTTTGGCTTCGAGCGGTCCTGGGGTTACTTTTCGAAATTCTAAGGGCACGGTAATCTCCTTTCCTTCCCACGTTAGAGTCATTTCAGAGACATTCCAGTCTATTAGGGCGCTTACTTTAGACAACCAGTCATTCCCTACGAGGGCGTTATAGGAACTGGCGTCAGTTACTATGACGTCTACTGATATTTTCATTCCTCCTACGACGAAGGGAAATTCGGAGATTTCACCAATGGCTCTCTTACTTTCACCATGGACATTAATCATGTTAACCGTGGACGGGCGGTCTATCTTTATACCTAGGTCTTTTAAGAGATATGACGATACAACACTTCTGGATGATCCATTATCAACAATCAGTGGGATCACTTTTTCTTGGACTTTTGCATTGCAGTATAGGGCGGTAGACTTCTGGGTATTTTGTAAATTAACGTTGGCTTTGATCTTTCGTCTAACCATTATCTTTTTCTTTTGTAGAGATCGAATTAAATCAGACCTCATGGAGGGGGCGGCCTTAAACAATTGTCCAAAAGTGATATTAGCCGGTTTATCTCGAATCTCAGCCACAATTGAATACGGGGCGACCAGAGTGGATATCTGGGGAGTATCTTCTTCGAGTTTCTTTCTTCTTGGGGGAACGGGTTTCTTTGAGACTTTTTTTTCTTTTTCTTTGTTTTCTTTCCTTTCCTCTTTGTCTTCCTCGTTATTAATCGTTTCTAATTCTATTAGATCTAAGTTTTCTTCATCTACCTTTTTTTTCTTAGAGCGGGTTTCGATAGGATTTTCTTTCCTTATTTCAACTTCCGCAGGAGCGAAGATAGAAGCATCTTCAGCGTTTATTCCCAAATACGTCGGGTGTTCTTCTTGGTTTTCGGGTTGGGCTGTTTGTTGGATCAAGTTTAGTAATGCTAGCAATGTTTCTTGAGAGTTAACGCTGTTTGGTGTATTTGGCGGGGGATTTGTCGGGGGGTTATTTGTGGCTGGGGACTGGCGGGGGGCATTACAATAATGACTGATATGCCCAGTACGCCTACAGTTATAACACACTGGTGGGTTTGGGTTTCTTAGATTGTTTTGATAACTCCTTGAGGGGCGTCTTTGATCTTGTATTTGGGCCATTATTCTATCCATGGTCTCAGTAAGTCAATTTATTGCGGATTCAGTTCCATTTGGGAGGGTGGTTGGGACCTGAATGGAGATAGGTTGATGTTGGGCGGGCTGGAGCGGGTACCCTACGGTTTGACCTAAAAATGCGGCATAGGTGGGATTTTGCTTATAAGCGTTTTCGAACGCTTTTGCTCTATCATAAGCGGCTTGTAACGTATGTGGGGTAAAAGGGGAAACCGCCATATACAATTCCGATCTTAGCCCGTTAATAAACATTTGGGCTTTAGCCGAATCGGGGTATTGGTGACCTCCGGCCTCAACCCAGCGAATCATTTCTTCGATTGCCACATGATACGAATCGACGTTCTCTCCAGGGAGTTGCTTTCGTTGGGTTAACTGGGCGAACCATTTACCTTCTAACTCGGGGGTTCGGAATTTAGTGATAAAATTAGCCTTGAAACTTTGGGCGGCGTTAGCATTATCACTCCAACGATCAATTCGTGGTACTTGGTATTTAGCGGTTTCCCACCAAGTAGAGGCTGATCCTTTTAGTTTAGGGACTATTACGGGGATCTTCCTACCATCAGTAATACAGTTGGCTTCGAAAGCCTTTTCTACGTCCTCTAACCAAGAGATTGGGTCTTGGTCTCCTCCAATAAATTCAGGGTAAGGAACCAAGTTTAGTTCCCGGTGTGCGGCTGGTACGTTAATTTGTGGAGCCGGCGCTACTTGCATCTGTTGAACCAACTGCGCAATCTGATTTGCGAGGTTATTTAAAGGGTTATTATGGGGTGGGTTGGCCATTATATCTTTTCTTGTTATTTCTGAAGGTTAAAATTTTCTGAATTTATAACTTTAATGGGTGTTTGGTTTATGAAAATTCCACACAACTGGCACCAAATGTTACTATTGTAAATTGGGAGAGCGACTAATGATGTCCGGTTTAGCTCCAATAGTTAACGTGGTACGAGTTATAATGTCTAATTACTAATAAATGGATAAATGATATCAAATGGGTTCTATAATCTATTATATATATATCGGGTATAATATAAAGGTCGGATTGGTGATTTAAGGGATGATCGGAATAATTTGATAACTAATTTTAAGGGGAAATGTTATTCTTAATCGTATAACAATAAACTAATTACTTAAAAGTGATCTAAACGTTGATCACTGTACTAATAATAAACAATCGTAATGTCCTATACTAATCTAAATAACTGATTCTTTTAATAATCTTACAATATATCGTTACTCGTTATATCTAAATCGTACAATAATCTAAACAATAATATTACACGTGATGTTACTTTCTATAAACTCGTCAAGAATACGGCTCTTAGTTACTCAGTGAAAGGTCTATTCGGCCTCAATGCTTACTTCCTTTATGTTAATTAAGAGACCCAGCGTATTCTTTATTCAATAATTTAACAAACGTGGTGAGGAATCGATTATTAATTATAGCGGGATTAGGGAATTTGGCAATTAGGAAAGTTAAGGATATTTTATTTTAAGGTAAATAATGGTTTATTTATTTTAGTTAATCGATAACTGTCTTTTCGAAAGGCTAAAAGGACTACTATTTATACAATTTGTTTCGGGGAGGGGTAACTATACTATTTCTTTATGACTATAATCTTCATGAACAGTTGTTTAGTCTCTTATGAGCAGTTGCTTAGTCCTTCGTGAGCAGTTTCTTAGTCTGTGATCAATTATTCTAAGGTAACACGAAGCCACACTGCTCACACCACTATTCTATGGCTTACGCTATAGCCCCAACTGCTCATCTTAATGTTTATTTTTAGCCCCAACTGCTCATCGTTATGTTTATCCAGCCTCAACTGCTCAACATTTTGTTTATCTATATAGCTACCACGGTTCTTAAACGTAAACAAGGGCATGAGCAGGACGAATTATAAATAAATAACTATATACAAGTATAACTAAATAATAAAAGGTCTATAATAATATGATTTAATAAATAAAAACAAATAAATATGAAAATAAGAAAAGAAAACTCGTGACTTTGGGACGGGATATCAATTTACATTCCAACAGTACGTATATAATTGTTTTATTTGAAATCTAAAATTTTGATTACAAAAGTTTATAATATTAGTGGTTTTTAGTGCCATAATCACATTAATCACGAAGTCGCACCCTTTGCAAATTGCCATAATAATTTCATACTAGAGCTAAAATTGAGAGATTCGATCATCGATTGCAGTTTATAGAATCGAATCCTATCGGAAACTTCATTTCCGTTAATGTTAAACGGTTCAGTACAATATATTATTATTTATACCCTGGTCACTATATCAAGATTGTAGGGCATAAATCAGTTATACATTGGGTTCTTTGTTTATAAGCGGAATGAAATTCCGCTCTGTTTTTATAGATAATTTTGAGATTATAGATTACAAAATGATGTACTGTATTTATTTTAAAATTTATGTTGGAATAAGAAATTGTGAAAGGATCGATTATACCCAAGACACCCAGTATATAACTATTACGTATAATTTAAGCAGATTACAACTAGGGATGAGAATCGAATCTTTGATCATCTATATTACAAATATATTTACAAAAAAAAATTGACCTTATGTCGACTCACCCAGCTCACGAAGGTGCGGGTTGTTGACTCGCCCATCAGCCTAGCTATTGGGCCAAGGTCAGCCTGCATCACTAAACTCAGATATCGCATTGCGAATGGGACTATAGGGATATTAACTGATATCGATTTAACATCCATTGCAGATAAGATATCAAAAATATAAATACCCTTTTATTTATTGTATCAATAACTTATACATGATTAGATATAATCTTTACGTACTATATTATTATGCACTTTTAACAATTTAATCACAGCGGCTTATGATCATGTTCTAGTTTATGTACAAAATTGATATAGTAAGATATACGAAGCAGTTAATTGAGGTATATTTAGATAGGATATCAAATTGTAATATTATTCTAATCTTAAGAAATTCACTTTAATTCTATATGATAATGTTATCATTTTAGAAAGCGTAATGATAATGAATTGCTATATTGTTAATAAGAGGTTTTTATTGTGCGATTCATATTTATTGGTTAAAGCAAAGAAAATTGTACAAATAGTTTTACTAAGTAGAAATAAGAATATGAACAAAGGAAAATATATATAAAGAATAGTTTGACCAATTTAAAGTAATTGAAAGTTCTAAAATTGGTTGTTTATAAACATCTATTTTAAAATCGATATGATGTGATTCCAAAAAAAATGATAATTCTATAAACCTTTATTATAAAAATACTTGTCTTATGGCTTCTCCATTTTTATCTTTTAAATTCCAAAATGTATCTTCTAATTTTAATGGATCTATAACAGCTTTTTGCGGAAAAGCTGCGATTGCTAATGGTAAGGCGATTGTTAATGATAACGTTATAAGACCTTTAGTAATACAATATTGAAAGATATCAGTATTAATTGAAGTTAGAGAAAATAAACTCGCAGAAATTTTTAATAATAAAAGGTCACATACCAAAGTTAATTGGAACAGCAAGCTTAAGATTATTTTTTAATAATCTTGTCTTTTCAAGTTGCGAGAGTATGAGTGGTGGAATTGTTGGCACAAGAAAATTTGTAAGTATGCGAGAGATTGCAACCTAAATTGTTATTAAAGATAATTATGACTTAAAGAATGAAATGAAATTATGATGAAAAAAAAAAGTTTTCAATTCCAAAGATGTCCAACAGTAAGTTAATAATTTGATTAGCCTATTGCCAGAATATAATGCTTTTCATCTAAAAAATTTCATCGATGAGATTTATATAACTTATTATATTTAAGAAATGATTAATAAAGAAACATTTAGACGAAAATTACACTAGGATTTGGCATTAACATACCAGCGACAACAAGATTAGTCGGTACAAAGCGTGACATTCTAAGTTAAATGGTAAAAATATTGGTTTACCAGTGTCTGGGTGAACTGTTGAATCGACAATTATTATTAAAAATTATTTATTTTTTTAAAAAATATTAGTTAAATTAAAAATCAAGCTCTTCTTTGTTATAAAAAAATTTTGAATAACTCGCTTTTTTTTTGCTTTCCATAAACTTTCTGGATTTACATCTTTTAATTTTTCCAGAATTATAATCATCAATTAATTTTTTGGAGTTTTCAAGGCCGGATTTTGAAACGAATAATGTCCTAATTTCATTTGTTTGTACAGATGAAATAAACTTAAGTGGATTTATCAAATTGGATTTCAAAAAATATACTAATAATAGTGTATTAATAAAATGCTTTACTCAGAATGATTAAATTGAAATAACAAAACATACATAAATCAATTTTCGGGATGGACTCCACGTTATCTATTGTAACTGTCGTTATAATTATAAAAATTGAAGAAAAAAATCTTTTTGCAAAAGGATACCAAAAATTCACATTGTAAAATAAGGATCGTTCGTTTCCCAATACCATATCGATATACAGAATCGTTTTTTTTTCTTTGAAAATTTGATGATTGTATTAAGAATTATTATATACTTAAGAAATAATGAATATTCCAAAAAGACGCATTTTTTTCGCACAGATTACTTACTGCCTTACATTTCTATCTCTACTAAATAGTTATGTTATACTGTAGTTCTGATATGTCCTATTCAAATAAACTCTTACTGATTCAAATCATTAAAGTATTCACTTTCATAATTAAAATGGTTCTGCATATTTCAATATACAGAATATATGGATGGCTGATTTAAAAAATAATCTACAAATAAGAATACATATCAGATTTAGTTTTTTTGATTTAAAATTTTATTAATCTTTTCATTGAATACTGTATGTATTTTTAATAGGTGACATTCCGTATGTTCTTAAATGGATTTGGAATCTCAAAATAACTTAAGTGGGAATAAAATACGTAGTAACGGTAAGTTCAAGAATTGAAAACTATTTTAAAATATTATAAAAAAAAAAACTATTACGTATAAATTGTGTAATGTTGAATAATGTATTATATAGGAGCACTGTTTAAAATTTTATGTTACCGTTACTACGTATGTAATTTTTGTTATTCTTGGAAGGGTATTTAAATTATTTATACAGAGTAAACTAAACATGACACGTAAAATTTTTATTAAATAAGTAAACTAAATAGATGTTTTGATCGAATTAAATTGATTTTCATTTTATATAAGGATGCCTTTATAAATATTATTACATGTTTATTTGATCTAGAATAAATAAGATTCGCGTCTTTAGATTAGTTTAACTACTTTTTTGGATTCGCGTATTTTAGTGTTGTTTTTTTGTTTTTAATACTATTTTGGATTGTTTACTTGTCACGTAAAATAATTTTTTTACGTGCTTATTTTACAAAATTTTTTATATATAAGGACATGAAAAATCTCTTTGTAAACTTCATGATTTGAATAACATACTTTTATATTAAAAAAAAAAAAAAAAAATATTTTCAATGAAGTATAACTTTGCAACGCTAAAAGAATTTAAACACTTTCAACCTGAAGAACCTATCTACTAATTATGCAATAAAGAAATCTAAAAAAAAATTTGTTAAAAAAAAATTAAGAGATAAGTATAAATTTATATAATTTTAGTATTTATTGAAATTTGGTATAAATATTTTAAAGTACTAATAAAAATTTATATATATATTTTTAATTTTATGATATAAAATAGTAAAAACATATCTGGGTTGAAAGTGTTTAAATTCAAATAATTAGCATTAGTAAAAGTTATATTTATTTATAAATAAAAATATTTAAATTTTTTATAAATATAAAAAATTATATTCAATCATCACTTATATGACATGTCATAAATACAAGTTAGTTTTTTTATAATAAATATTTGGCAAAAGATTTTCTTCGATACTCTCATTGTGAACCTCTCAATATAAAACTTTCAAAATAAAGAAGAAAATCTCAAAAAAGCCAAATTATTTAATTATAAAAAAATCAACTTGTATTGAGAGTCTTATTATGATAAGTAAATTTACTATGATAAAAAATAAGAGAGGTTCACAATAATGAGAGTATTATGAGAGGTTCACTACAATGAGAGTATATTAATAAAAAAAAAGACTTGTATTAAATTTTTTGTGCGTATTAGTATGTACACAACAATATGCATATATTTTTTTATTTTGCCAAATTGCGCACTATTTGTCGAGAATAGTGTGTATGTTTCCAAAATAATATTTACAGTGTTGGCTGAAAACTGCACCTGCATAATTTCGGATATTTTGTATACGTAACCATCATAAATAAATAAAATTGTGATTGATACGTATACATTTTTTTTTTTTATCAAAAATGTCAAACGAAAATTTGACCCAATTATTTAATAAATTGAATTTCTCAGATTGTCAAAAATCAGCAGATACGAACGATCCAGACGGAATTTTCCGGTTTGGATATTGTTACGAACATGGAATTGGAGTTGAAAAGGATGAAAACAAAGCATTCTTGCATTATCAAAAATCAGCAAACATGAATAATTCTGACGGAATGTATCAAGTTGGTTATTGTTATTATTTAGGAATTGGAGTTGAAGTTGATAAGCATCAAGCGTTTTCATATTATCTGAAGTCTGCTGAGGAAGGGAATTCTAATGGAATTTGGAAAACGGCCATTTGTTACTTATATGGAATTGGCGTGAAAAAAAATGAAGATAAATATCGTGAATGGATTAAGAAGTAAGTTAATTTTAATTTTAATTTTTTGTTTTAGTTTATTTAAAGTAGATCTCACAATTTTAATTATTAGAGAGTAAGCAAAAAAAAAAAAAACATTTATTACTAATTAATTATTTATTAATCTAATTAATAATCAAGAATTATTTATAAATAAATAAATAATTTATTGTTGGTTATTTTAGCCCGTAAGTATAAAAAAAGAATGAATATTTAATAATTTTACTACATAAAAACAGCAAAACTCGATCACAAAACAAGATCATAAATACTTACTTATAAATTATACCATTACGCACAAAATCATTTCATTTGCATTAATTTATTTAGTCCGTGAGTATAAAGAACATTTAATAATTTTACTACATAAAAACAGCAAAACGAGTTCACAAAACAAGATCATAAATACTTATACCATTACGTACAAATCATTTTATTCACATCAATTTAGTCGGTGAGTATAAAGAACATTTAATAATTTTACTACATAAAAACAGCAAAACTCGTTCACAAAACAAGATCATAAAAATACTTATACTATTACGTCGTACAAATCATTTCATTCACATTAATTTATTTAGTTAGTGAGTATAATGAATATTTAATAATTTTACTACATAAAAACAGCAAAACTCGATCACAAAACAAGATCATAAATACTTATACCATTACGTACAAAATCATTTCATTCGCATTAATTTAGTCTGTGAGTATAAAGAACAATTCCAAACATTCAGTGCTATATCAGAAATAGAAATGGAAAGATTCTGGAACACAATTTTACTTGTTGATAATAGTGTTACTTCTGAAGATCGTACTGCAGCAAATATAAAAAAAAGAGTAAGCAATAATTGTAAAATTATATAAATAATAATAATATAAAAACAAAAATAATAACATACTTTTATTTAAAGCTACGTCTACAAGAATTCTTTGACTATTGTTGTACTGCAAGGCATTATTACTTTTTAATCAAAAAATGCAGTGAATTATCTTGTAATATTTGTCGTCCTCCTTGTTGTTTGCTAGAAGATTTTGAACAACTTCATTGTCTTCCAGATCCAATACCTGAAGATGATTTATATTACAAATCATTTGAAGAATTGTATAGTATGCGAACGACAGAGAATCATAGACCTTCTCTTATAAATTCTAAGACAAAAATGAATTATGATAAAACAAAGACAAAACATACTATGCCATTTTGTCCTTCTGCAGCACATGCAAAAAATGTTCGTGTTATTGTAAACTGTACTGAATACGAAAAACCACATTTCTTATTCAGTTCAAAAAAACTTTCTGAAAAGGATATCATATTGTTGCAAAGATTCCTAGATACAGTCTTCTATACTTGCGGTATGTCATTTTATGGAACATGCGACTTGACGATGATCATACCACTGGAGCAGTCAGATGTACATGACAATTCAGAAGATGTTGGTTCTGATAATGAAGCTGATGATCAAGAAAATCCAACTCAAGAAAATAAAAATAATGAATCTGAACCTGAGAGTTCAGACGATGATGATTCCAATGAGGTTATAGAAGAGCTCAATGATAATACAGAAGAGGCATCTATTAATAAGCTTTTTTTAAGAGTCTTTGTTAATGATTCATTGTCTTGTGCATCAAAAATCAAAAAACCATACTACTCTGCTGGGATCTACCCAAATGTTTGCGTTGAATGTGGAAGCCAAGAGGTTTCTAAACTAGCAAAAAATGAATACCCATATTGTAGTGATTGTGGCAGTAATTCTGGTAGCTCTAATTTAAAAAAGTATTCAAAACAGAATAAAAGTAGTAAAAATAAGTGAAAGCGTGTAAGAAACATAGATTAAATTCCAAATACATGGCATTTTTTATTAAATATGTAACTTATATTTAAAAAATACGCATAAAATAAATATGTAGCGACAATTCTTGTTATTTAAAATGGTATACGTAATATAGTAACAAATGTTAATATTAAGGTTAAGGTTATATTAGTCTTGATTGGCTGGTTTTATATTTGGTAGGTGCAAAAATCACGCAAATAGTAGGTGTCCACACCAGGGACGATGATTTTCTGCAACAAGAAATAGCCAATTCCGTCCGTGATAAGTCTGAATTCTGCAAAGTTCCATTGTGTATTGGGCGAAAATCTTCAATTTCGTAATTGAGCCCAATCATTTATTTAATATAGCATGATTATTTAATCGCTTATGAATTTTACTTATTTTGTACGTACCCGATTACTTATAAATTTTTGTACGTATGTACCCAATTGTGACCTAATTATAAATTTTATGCATACGTACCTGATTGTAACCTAATTGTAACCCGATATAACTTGATCACGTTGCTTTGAAGTTATATGGGATTGTGTACTTATAAAACTCTACTTTCTGCGATGTTTCTGTGCCATATTCCTACTTTCTGCAACATTTCCGGGATACTTTTGACACGCAGCATTCTGTAAAACACAAAATATTAGAGCGCACCATATCATAATTAATAAACATTTTATATATATCAATAATCGTAGAGATAAGAACAAAATTACAGAAGTTTTTTATATTATTAAAAAATTTGCGCAAAAAAAATTAAATATATTATTTTACGCGAAATTTATATATTTTTGCTATGAATTGACACTGCGACTGAACTACAAGTTTCAGAGAATTTATTTATCAATTAACCTTATATAGGTTTGATTAATTATGATATAGCGCACCCTAACAAAATAACCATTGTAATTGTGTTAGTAAATAAACGATTCTTATTGGTCGGTATATTAAAAAAAATAAAAATTTGCGATCTCCACTTTACTGACACGGCCGGGATATGAGAACCTATTATATAAGTTTGTGTGGCCTAATATTATAAATTGTAAAAATTTGCAAAACATATATATAAAAATAAAAAAAAGTTAATACAGAAATTGTATACTATATTTAAAAATATAATTTTAATTATTACTGTTTACAAATTATAAAATAGATAAAATAGATTATTATTTTTTGTATATGTTATACATACCAACTAAAACTTTCAAACATCAATCAGTAATGTCAAGCTTAATTTGAGCAGAATCATCTTGTAACAAATCTAAATAAGAAAATAAATATTTTTTAAAAAATAATAATAA
>CAJVPM010001771.1:0-11212 GCA_910592325.1 Scutellospora calospora | reverse complement strand
CTATACTCCTTCACCAACTCCGGATTTCTACCATGCAGGTCTCCTGCTCATAGATCCTATCAATATTTATTCATATAACATTATATCTTATCAAATGCCTCATCACACTTTCAATATCTGGATGATATTAGTGCAACATGATTTATAGGTTTACAACCTCAGAAACAAACAGGGTTTACCATAAGTTGGGTACAAAGATTCAGGTAATTATTCAAATTTGTCAACAGTGGGATTTGAACCCCAGATCTCTTGTATGCCAGTCTGGCAACCTAACTACTATACTAAGATTACCAGACCTAGATAATAGTATTATTATGAAGATTAGCAAATAGATTTTAATAAAATCAAAAAGTTCAGCAGAAACTATAGATATTTCATTAATGATTATAGTGTCAATTTTTTTGTAACCATGTTTTTAGTTCACTATCTGTTAGAGTACGTGAACGAAAATTTTCTTGCAAGGATATAATATATAATTCAGAATAAATAGTTTTGTCTCCTATGCTCTGTACTGCTATTCCTATAGATACTAATAATAAAAAGTTTGAATGTTTTTGTGTAAGCATGTTTATTATGAAGTGAATAATATAAGATTTTCTAGTTCTAGCAGATCCAGTTATAAAAAAATAAGTATATTTGGTTTCATTATTAGGACCTATGTATATTGATATAGTTGATAGTATATAGTATTAGTCTTGAGATAGTTCAAATATTGTGATTGGTAGTGGGTAGTGTAGAAGAATTTTTAGATTTTCAATTTAGTATTATATTATGTGTTTAAGGTTAGTAGGAAGTTATTCATTTAATGATTATAATAATCTATTTAATATTTCAATAAAGTGATTGTTTAGAGAAGTTATTAGTGAATGTTATATAGGTACTGTTTGATTTTGTAAATTTATTAGAAATTTAGGAAAGAGAAATAAAAATTTTCTTTGTATGTACTATCCAGTGTAGTTTTGTAGTCAGATTCACTTCTTGTAGGAACATTAAGCAAGAGTTGTTAATAAAAATACAACTCTCTATCTTCAACTTTTAAAGAGCAGTATCTAGTAAGTATTTCTTTATTATGTTTAGTAATATAGTTAGACAGGTTGTCATGATAGATTGGATAAGAGGTTGAACTAGGTAATGAGAGGATAATCGAGTATTTTTCAAAGTAGTTAGGATATGTAATATTATCAAATTTAGGAAAGTTAGACTGAGACATATATTTTACTATAGTATCATCATAATAAAGATATTCATCATTTTCTTCTATTATATAGATCAGAAGTATTGTGCAAAGTCTTGTAGAAGGAGGTTCAGTAGTCAGAAATTTTACTATTATTGATGAATTACAAATTTGATAGCCTAGAAGTAAGAATATAAGTTCTATTAATCTGAGTCTTCATACAATTACATATTCTCTTAATTTGTCTTTTTCATAAATATTAAAAATATATAAAGGTTCAGTTTTTGCAATATATTTAACTATATATTTTGTAAACCCTCTGTTAGTTATATATTATATATTTATATATGTATCCTAAAGTAGGCAGGTTGAAGCATGATAAAGAACTATCCAAGAATTAGCTTCTGTTAAGTATTTGTAGATGTAATGTAAGTTTCCTTCTTGGAGATACGTTATATTAAAAAAGAACATGAAAATCCCTTTTTACAGGTCTGTTCTGAGAGTGCTAGACCTTGACATCTTAAATCATAGGTATATATTTAATTAGCACAACTACAGTATATAATTCTGGTTCATATAGTGGATCTGGTATTGTAGAATAAATAATATTATTTGAGTTCATAGTTTAATATTATTTGTTGTCTAATAATAGCTATGTGTATATACAGCACCTCTATTTTGAAACTCAATTCTTTCAAAAAAGTTAGTTATATCACCAAATTTCATAAAATCAGATTTCTTTTAAAGTTCTTTTTTTAAGGATTGAAACCTATAAAGAAAGTAAATATGGGATCTTTGCTAGGAAAATTACCCTTCAGGATTTTTCAAACAGGTTAATTCGGAAAGACTTAGACCAGAATATCAGTTCTTATTTATATGTAAGTTGTCTTTTACCTTTATCGATGCAATAGTTTATTTAACAAACTATTATATCAACAAGATAAAAGATGATTTTTATATATATAAGAACTAGTATTCTGGTTTAAGTCTTTCTGAATTGGCCTATTCAGAAAATTCCAAAGAGTAATTTTTCTAGCAAAGATTCCATATGATGATTTATATTTTGAATGTTAAAAAAAGAGGAAGAAGAAGGAAAAAAAAAAAATAAGGAACCTGTGTACAAAGTAGTTCGTACAATAAAAAGATCTATTTGTAGGTAAAGTATCACCATTGTCAGTATTTCTGAGTATATTATGAAGATAAATCTATTGACTTTCAGCCATACTTAGAGTTATAAAAAGAGTTGGTAAGCCAAATTTTTGTAACATAGAATTTAAGTAAAGTTGTCTCTGGTAAAAGTAGGTATTATCTGTGCGTATAAAAGAAGGGATAAGAATTGTTATATTTTCATTAATTATGTTTTGTGAAGTATAGAAGCTAGGACGTAATAGATTTCTTCCAGATAGAAAGTAGTTATTATTATTAGAATTTGAATTTGCTTGATATAGTATGCATTGAGTATTTTGGTAGTGTCTTAGTTTTTCTAATTAAAGATATGACTATGAAGGCCAATAATAATGTAGTCTCTATCTTTAGTCTATATTCATTAAGCATAATTTAATATATTTGCTATATGTCTCAACTTGTGCTTCATTTGTTGATAAAGATAAATTTAAGATATCATGAAAGTAGCCTTTTCAATCAGTAAAGAGGTCAGAAAATAATAAAAGTTCCAAGTTGAGATCATATGTAGAAATTGGTAAACATAAGTTATTATTTTCTTGAACAAAACCTGCTATTAGTCTAGTATAATAGAAATCTTTATTATAAACTTCATCAGAGAAATCATAGTTCAGTACTACTATATTATATTCATTTACTAGAGATAGATTAGTAGTAGAATGTATATGTATTGCACTTGGAAAAGGGTTCTGAGATCTTATATTTGTAGATAAATAATTAGTAAAAGGATAAAGATAAGGATTGTTATAAGCTAACCAAGTAGCTTCATGTTGTAAATTCAGATTAGTAATTAGGTTTTGGTTTAAATTATTATTATTATAGTTATCTGGTTCTAAAAAAGTATACAGAATTCTAGAATATAATGCATAAGCTCTAATATTTCATGAGTAATTCATTGTACTAATTAAACTTCTGTATTCTGAATAGAGGTTACTGTTTGGAGTCCTTCTTAAGAAGCAGTATAAGTAAATGGGAAATAAGTATATTCTAAGATATAACAGAACAGAAATAATTTCATTTGGTATAGATGAAAGATGAAGAAATAAAAATCTTATAGAGGGATTTTTGTATGATTCACAAGTAGGTATTCTAAAATAAGGAATATGATTGGTATTAGAGTTAAATGATAAAGAAATATCAGATATATTTTTTTGTAAAGGATAAGTAAATGTTGGATCATAAAATGTTCAGAGAGCTTTTTCTGGATATAACAATTTTTCACAGTAAACACATGCAATTCTTTGCTATTATTTTAGAATATTGTTTTGAAATTTTATATATAGTCTTTGGAGTTTTGTTAATGGTCTCCAGTATATAATATTTTGAAAAGTTTGTAAGTTGTTATGATATAACGTAGAGTTGATATAATTCATAGAATGACTTGTGTAATTAGGTAAATTTTTATGATTATTTTCAAATATATAAATGCTATGAAGATAATATGTCATGATAAATTTTTTAATAAAAAGGCTTAGTTTAAAGTGAGTACATGTAAAGTTGGATCGATTAAAGAATTGGCAGTTTATATAAATTTTTTTTTATTATATATTGTTAAATCATTTTAATATATAATTTTATATTTTAGTTCTATCTTAAGAATATTTGAGTTTTGTTTTATTTTTATTTTAAGGGTAGATAAATTTTTAAGTAAAAATATGTTAAAAAATTTAATCAAATTTTTTAACTTGATTAGTTAATAAAAGTTTCGAATACTATATATTAAAGTAAAGTATAATATGTTGATACTTCTCTATATTAATATGATATTTATATCATACTTGATTTTTTTTGTATATAATAATGTATATAGAATATCGTTACTCATAATTATTAAATTATTAAATGAAGATTATAAAAGTATGCAAATATTAGTTTATAGGTTTAATTTATTTATTTTTTTTTATTTGTATTTTTCATAAAATTCTTTTTAAAAAATAAAAAGAAAAGGCAATCACAATATTTCTTATTATTTTTGTTTAAAGAGTTAAAATAATATATAAATAGATATTTATTATCATAATACAAAAATGAGAAAAAAATATATAAAATAATAATTTTATAATTCAGTGAAATCATTTACACTATTCTGATCAACTTGACTATTATTGATTTTCTGATTTGTTTGTTCAGTAGTAATCGGAATAGGATTTGCTTCCAAGGCAGCTTGAAGGTTTTGGCTTCTTCTAGTAGTTGTTGTACCTATTCTTAATAAGGTTGCATATCCTTTTTGTGGATTTTTTGAGTAGTTGGACGAACAGAACAATTATTTTTACGAGTATGAGAAGATGAATTTTTTTGAAATAACTACAGAACATTAACTGATTGTGTACTTGTGATTGTATTACTATTATTATTATTTGTTGTGATCATTGTTAAGTCTTCTAATGTTAAGATATGTTTTCTAAATATCTTTTCATTATTTACATTAGTATTAATATTGGGTTCTTAGTAATTAATTACATCAACCAAAAGTGCATTAGTGCAATGGCCAGTTTGATTAATAGCATTTGTTTTATTCAATAAGTATATATAATTCACTTTGTGTCTGACTTCAAACCAGAAGTTAAAAGGTTCTCTTTTACCAATTTTTTCTTCAACATAGAATTCTAGTATTATGTTTCCTTCTATATTTTTTACTATTTGTGTAGTAAAACCTGTGACTACAATGTTCATTCTAGTTGCAGGCATACTATCAAAATCCAAAGTTGTAACTTTAATAGAAGTAGCACTAACCTTTAATGTGTAATTAAAATAGTGTAAGTATGTAATTTATTCATTTGATTATTAAAAATAGCAAATTAAATGATTATTTTTAAAATAATATACAATATAATAGTTTTTGTAGGTAATAAATTTTCTTTTAAGAAAAACAACATCACCAATTTCAAACTGTCTAATGTAATGAATAGCCATTTCATTGATAGAAATAAAAATTTTTGTCTTAAGAAAGGCAACTTTTGTAGAATTATTATTATCTGTTTTAACAATCACAGTTATCTCTTTTACAATAAATTCTTAAGTTACTCGATCAGAACAATTATGAACATAGCAAAGAGTTGAAACCTTTGCAGGTATTTTTTTAATATTTTCAATTATTATAGTTACTAGAAGAATTTTTTTTCTTTACTTTATTAATAATGTTGATATGATTTTAGCTTTATTTCGAGTATAGAATTAGTTAAACTTTTATATTAAAAATTTGTTTGAATTTAAATAAAAAAAATTTAGTAAAATATTTTTTTATTGATTTAATTTTGAATTTTAAAAGTGATAAAGTATAATTCATATATATTATTGTATAAAAGATATAAATAATATTTTATTAAAATTAACAGACAAAAATTAAGTATTCTAGCACAAGAATTAAACAATTGCAAGACTGACATAAAAAATAATAATTAGTAATTTTAAAGGCTTTCAATCATTGATATTATTTTTTTTTATTAGAATTCGTGTTTTAAATTATTTTTCTAGTATTTGTTGTATAGGCTATACTAGTAATGTTCTATGAATAATACCATATATATTATACACGAAAAGTTTCCTTATCTTTTTTACAAGTTAATCATATTAAACATGTACTATATATACTGAATATATTGTAAATACTGTAGATAAAAAAATCTACATAAATGGCTAGAGATGGATAAAATACACATTTTGCAATTACCACGTAATTATAATGTAAATGATCATATACATTATTAATAAGTAAAGCACATAAGTAAATCTACATAGTAACTGATAATGATCAGCAAAATGCGTATTTTGGCTATCTCTACAAGCCTTACATCATCAGGCTGTATAATACAAAAAGGCTGACATTAAGTTAATAATTAATTAAAAAAAAATAAGTTTAAAATGATTTTTCTCTAAAGCTTAGATAAATTTATCAGATAAACTATTTTATAGCAAAAACTTTCATTGCTTGTTATAAATGATGATTTAATCGTACCCATCTCAAGTAATAATCTACTCTAATAATTATCATGGCTTATTACTTTATTAAAGATCTTAATAAAATAGAAAAATCGAAATATCAAATCTACGGGTTATAAAAAATCACAGGAATGCTAACAAAAATATATATATAGACATACTCTTCTAGCTTCTTAACTTGTTGTCCCCTATACACTTTTCAATAGCCTCTATTGCTGCTTTGCTATCAGTGAATTTGTGTATTTGGGCCTCACAAGGTACTGTAAGCAAAGCTGCCTATATGGCTCCTAATTCTGCATGAGTTGATGAGAGCCAGTTTTTTATGCCATAACTAAAACTAATCCTATTATCTGTCTCCTCTCTATTTCTAACTACTCAATTAGCTCCCATTCTACCAGATTCTAGCTCTCTACTACTTCCTGCTAGTGCCCTGTCAGTGTAATATCTAATAATTTCCTCTTCTTTTAGCTTCTCATATGCATTTACTAGCTCTTCTTTGATCCTTTTATTCTCTACTACTCTTTGTATAATTGTACTTTCGAGACTACTTGCTATAATCTTTACTGATACCTCTTGGTTTAACTTATAATTTGTACAAAGTTCCTTCTTTTTGATAAATGCTGATAGTGGTGCTCTCATTATTACTTCTTTTTCATTTATTTTTTTCACTTTAACTACTTGAGGACCTTCATAATATCTGATACTGACTAGGCACTCATTATTACCTATGCTTCCTATATTGCAACAGCTGCACTTTTTGAGTAAGCAATCCTCTGCTAATTGGCTTGATTGTCTCCAGTACTTAACTATTACAAGTTTCTCTGTTTTCTTTACTATTTTTCCTATATAAAAACCTTCTCTTCTTTCGAAGAGCACCCATTCTCTTTTCTGTTTATCTTTGGAGATGACTTGTAGTTGAGTTTTTATCACTTCTCTATTAGGGCTCCTTACTTTATATATATCTTATACTTCTCTAGAGCTGATATCTTTTAATATTCTTTCTTCGAATTTTTTAAACCAGCTCAGAGTATGGCCTTTTGATTTCCCACCTCTTATATGTTTTAGTTGATCCCAGGTTAGCATATGATTTTCTGTGTTATTTATAAGCTGTTCTAGTATGAAGAGGTTTATCTTGTCTAGGTTCAGGAAGGAATAGAACTCTTTTATATCTAATAAGCTTAATATTTCTGTTCCTTTGATGTTGAGAGCATTAGAGTCTTCTAGAATCTCGTTGATTTTTATATTTAGTTTAGCTACTTCATGCAATACTTTTATAGTCAAATTGTATCTGAAAACTAGCTTATTAAATTTACAGTCATTGCTCAGAGGACTGTATAAATATTTGCTTTGTAGTTGCCCTTCTTTGACTCTTAGTTTTGTTGTTACTCCTAAGGAGCCTTGCTAGTTGAGCTATAAAGTGAGCTCTGTAAAGTGATATGCAAGCTGGTTTTGCCAAATTGATCTCATGCCTAGGAAACCTATATGACTATAGATTGTGTTTGCTATTGATTTAGCTAACTCTAATTTGTTTTTAATTAGAGTTCAAATTGGTTTTTATATATTTTCACATTTTGATTTGCTTATAAATATTGTTTGTAGTCTATATTCTATGCTAGGTAGCAGAATGCTGTTGTTTAAGTATATGAGCTGGCTTGCTGATACTTTTTTCTACCTTATTGCTTTACATATCCTACTTACTTCATTCCTTATAATGCTTAGACTGTAATGCTGTTTTCCTTTTCCTGAGATCTAAACTCCTAAGTATCTTACTATATCTTTATCTTTTTTTGCAAGGACTTCATCCTGGTTTTTTCCTACTTTAATTGCTAGTATCTCTTTTTCTTTTTCTTTTTTCTTGGCATTCACAACTACTAGCTCTGACTTTTTACTGTTTATTTCAATATTATTTATCTCATAGAACTCATTTAAGATATTTACTATTCTCTGCAGCTTATCTTTGAATCTTGCTATTCAAGTTGTGTCATCTGTATAGGCAAGCATAGCTTGTTGGTATACTAGCCTTTTGGTTTTGTTATGAGCTATATTTGTTGACTAGTTTGTTGTTATCTGATATCCTATATCTTTTGCACTATTTACTGTGCAAAGAAGTAGGTCATAAAAGATATGCCAGACTAAGGGTGAGATTACTTCTCCTTGGTCAAGTTCGTCTTCCGCTTCAAATTTATTTGTTAGTTCAAAGCTTATAATCACTTTGATTTTTCTTTTCTCGTACAAGCTTAATATGAAGCTAATTATATTCTCTAGAAGCTTGATTCTTTTAAGGCTTTCTCTAGTATTTCTAAGCCTACAGAGTCAAATGCTTTTCGCATATCTTAGAATAGAATCTATAACTCATTGTTTTTTTGTCTTGTATCCTCAAACAAATTGTTCATTATATGAATTAGGCTCATTGTACTATCATCTAAGAGTCCTGCAAAATTAGAACCTTCCAAGATATTGAAGTCTACTAGAATTTTGTCTAGTCTATGTGTTATGACTCTTACTACTATTTTGTGAAAAGTTTCAATTAGGATAATTGAGCAAGTATTAGACAGGTTATAATTTCAATTCTCTCTTTTAGATATTGGATAAAGTTGGCTAAGCTTCCATTTAGTCAGGATTTCTTCTTCTTTTATATAAAAATTAGCAAGGTGTCTGAATATTTTTTGTGCTGTTGTACCTGTCTTTTTTATCAGCAGATAGCTTATACCAGATGGACTGGGTGCAAACTTAGGCTTTATCTTTTTAAGTGCCTTTAACCATTCTTCTTTAGAGATCTTATCTTCTAAACTATCATATATTATATTGTCTACTTTTTCAAATGGATTGTATACTTTTTTCTACCTAATTAGTATGTCTGAAGCACAAGTGTTTCTTTTACAAAATTGCTTTTTGAAATAGTTTTTCACTTCCTTTAGTACTTCTTTTTTTTGGTTTACTAGTACAATATTTAAGTTGTCTTTCTTAACGATTCTGTTTATGACTACTCATTTAAAAGATCTTTTAAGCAAGCTGCTTATCATATATTTGAGTTCTTCTTGTATTGCTTCACAGTGTTGTTCAACTGCTTTATTAAGTTCTTTGGTATCCTCTTTCTTTCTTGCTTGCTGAGCTTTTAAATATATAAACTTCCACCACACCTTTAGCTCTTCATGTCTTTTTTTAGACCACATGCTTTCAGAAAGCTCTTCTATTTCTGTTTCATATAGACTATTTATTCTTGCTATTTTTGCATTTATTGAGTACTTGTCTGTATTGTTGATATGCTAGCCTATTTTTGATAAGTATTATTGATACATGCTTCTGATTATCTTTAAGTCTTTTTTAATATTACTGCTCTCTTTCTTTTTTTCTGCGATAGGTTTTCTATTGCGGACTTCTTTCTAAGAGAGTTGATCTTGTGCACTTGATTATACTTGTTGCGATTATATCCCACAAATTAACTTTGTTAAGTGTTTCTAAGTAAGCTAGATCATACTTGTCTATTGTAATATTTAGCTTCTTCTTGAGTAGACTATCTAGTTTGGTTTTATAATCCTCTCAGTTTTCTTCTATTACTTTATTGAGAAGAAACAACTATCTTTTCTCTTTAAGTCTTTTTTTGCAGGCCAGAGATCTAGCTTTTGTTTTTATGCCTGTTAGCATTTTGTGATTATGATAGCATGGTCACTATTTGTGACTATGTCTGCTTCTAGTATATTGCAATAGGTAAGGCCTTGGCCTAGGTCCTTAGATACCCAAATGTAGTTAATTCTAGACTTTACTTGATCATTTTCTCTTGTAAATTTCTTTTTATAAAGGTGTAATTTTCTGAATGTATCGATCATATTAGAGTTTTTAAACTATTTCAAGAGTAGAAGTTTTTGGGTTCATCTAGAATCTTCTCTGTTTTAATCTAACTCTCTATATTGAATATCATTAAAGTCTCCTAGAATTATAACTTTTGTAGCTTTTCCTTTACTTTAACATTTAAATATTCTTTTGATAACCTGTTGCTGAATATCTTTTCTAGTTTTAGAATCATTATGTGATATATATATATTACTAAGACTAGCACTTTATGCCTTTTGAATACAAAAAGTGCTTCTAAATAATATGTATTTCTTCTTTTTACTTGGCTTAGTGCTTTTCTTATTTTTTACAGATTATTAGACCAACACCAGAACCTTTCTTCTTGTTTTCTTCTGCATCAGACTATATACCCATATAATTGTCTTGATTCTTTAAATTGAAATTGTTTTGTCTACCTGTTATGTTTGTTTCGTTGATTCTAATTATATCAATATTTTCTTTGCTTACTCAATTCAATAATAACTCCAATTTCATGAAGTTTCCTTTTATCTTATTAATGTTATGTACTGCTACTTTTAACGTCTGGAAATCCTCTACTACAACTCCTTTTTCTTTCCTTTCAGAAGAATTCTCTGTATTGAGACAGTCAGCTCCACTATTTATTTCTATTAATTCAACTGGCATGCCTGTTAGGAGTGATTTGGAGCTTCTCACTCTATATGCTGAATTTTTTCTTCAAGACTTTTTATGAGTTGTAGAATGTAATCATAAGTATTTTCTGAATTTGTAATCTGTTTTTGGAATACTAGTATACTGCTAGATGCTTCATAGATAACTTCTTTCTTCTTGCCTTCTCATCTTTCTTTTCTCTTTTTTTCAGAGTACGTACTTGTCTGCGAAGTTTTTCCTGTTTGCTCCATACTGTTTGATATTTCTTCTTTGCTTAGTGTAAGTTTTCTGGAGGCCTCTTGGTCTTGTTCAGTATTTTTCTTTATTCTGAAGCTTTTTGTGCTACTTCTTCTATAAGTTTCTAGCTCTTTGTGATCTGTAGCTTTTCTGTTTCCTGCATCTGCTTCATATCTTGTTGAGTTTGCTCATCTTAACTTATTATCATAGTATGATAGT
>CAJVPM010001770.1:0-11214 GCA_910592325.1 Scutellospora calospora | reverse complement strand
TTAACTATTATACTATATTGCTATACTCCAACTAATATGCTATATTCATTCAACTATTATACTATATATATTCTAATTACTATTTTATACTTGTCTCAAATGTCATATATATTTGTTCTAACTATGTTAGATTTGTCTCTAATCTACTTATTATACTATGTTTGCCTTAACTATTGTATTATATTTATTCTTACTATTATTATGCATTTATTCTAACTATCATACTATATTCTATATGCTATATTCTTTTTTACTATCATGCTATGTTTAGTCAACTCATCATGTTAGTATAAGATTTATTACTTTCATTATATTTTAGTAACAAATAGATACATATAAGAAATATTGTAAAACTCAAGCATGAATACATGCATAAAAAAAAAGAAGTATGATGACTAATCAAATATATAAATCTGTTTGTAGATCTTTCTAAAACCTAATTTCTAAATTTGAACTGACTAATAGTTTTAAAGTACATACATTATCATGTTAAAACCTGTTAAAACTGATTTTATTATATTAAAAATAAAACCTGATTCAAAACTCTAATTCTTATTTTTATATTAGGCTATTCAAAGTTGATTTTAGATTAATATTACTCACCCTTTAGCAGTTACTCTAAAAATTAAACAAGCTAATTATATAATAGAATATATATATAAGCAAAGCACTTGAAAAATTCTCTCATACCTGAGCCTAAAATTCTGACATTAATATAAAAATCAACTTGAAACAGCCTTATAATGTAATTAATTTTAATAAGCTTCTAAAATACATATAATTTTATATTTTTGTTCTTAGTAAAATATTATTATTTAAATCATACCTTTTCTACTACAATAGTTTATAATTTCTCTTTTTACCTTTTTTTTTTTTAGCAGAAACTGAATTCATTTTTTGCTAAAAAATGTACAATTTATAAATTTGATTTTCAATATAATAGATTATTAATAATAATATTTAAATTATTTTTATACTTTTTCTACTACAATATTTGCATTCTTTCTCTCTCTTTTTTTTTTTAGCAAAAACTGAATTTATTTTTTATTGAAAAATATATAATTAATTTTCAATATAATAGATCATTATTTAATCAAAAATTAATAGATCATTATTTAATCAATATTATTATAATTATTATTTTAATCATATATATAAAATTAATATTTTAATCTCTTGTTTTGTTATTCAAAATTGTTTTTCTACTTTTTTTTAAAAAAATAAAACTTAGAACTTTTTTGATTTTTTTTTTTTTAAAAAATAAAATTTAGAACTTTTTTGAATTCTAAAATTATATTTTCTCTTTGTAATAGATTTAAGAAAAATACTCCAAACTAATTATATGATTTACATTTATGTTCAAAGAAAACAAATATTAGTAACTTTACTTTTTCTAACTCAAATCACAATTTGAATAATATGAACTTTCAATCTAGTAAAATACCTTGTAGTAATTATTAACAACTTGATTATGAATATACTAATATTCAATAACTTGAGCTTACTAGTAACCAATCTTATACTGATAATAATAATTAACAATTCAGTAATAGTGATCTAAATTTCAGCTCTATACTTAGAGATAAAATAGAATATGATTAGAAATTTAATAATAACTCAGATTACAATGAACATAAAATAGAATATAATTGAGAGTTTGACAACAACTAAGATCTAGAAAATAAATTAACAAATAATTTAGATGATTTACTTAAAATATTTGATAGTACAAAATCTGATATAAGTTGGAATCAAGAAAGCCTATTTGGATTCTTTAAAAATTTTACAAATTTAGCAATATTTATATAGACTACTAAATATATGATTTGTAGGTATTTTGTAATATTTATTATAAAATGTATCTGTAGCAGTTAATTTGCTAGTTTTTGAGATATTAAATACATTAAAAAACTTAATATTTTATTTTGTTTTCTCTTTAGCAACTGCAGCCTACTGAGACTTAATACAAATCTTAATTAACCCTTAATTTAATCTAAAACATTTAACTACTAATTTACAAACTCTTAAAAAGCAACATAAGCAATTACTATTTATGAAAATTCAAAGCTATGTTATTTCAATAAATATCAAAAATACACTATCAACCATAAAAGATTCTGCTTGAGTTTATTATTTCTCTTTAATTGAATACTTTTAACATATCTTAAAAAATCCTTCTCTTAGTTCACAATTATATTTTGAACTAGTTATATTTTCAAAATCATGTGAAGAACTATAGGAAGGTAATCTCTGAGCTAAATCACCTCTTTTTGGTTAACCAAATTTAGTTACCACACAAAGTTTATGTTTATATTATATTTTTATACTATTTGCAGTCAAATCTTCAGTTAATATCACTATGCATAGTCACAAATAATTCATAAAAGTTGTTTAATTTTGGGTGCAGTTGAATAGGAAGGAATGATATTAACTGAAGGTTTAATTTCAAATAGCTTTATTTAATATTATATTTATAATATATTATACTGTATAATTTATTTAATATATTTATATTCATTTAATTGTGGGAATTTTGTTCAGTATTCAACTTCAAATTCTATTAAAGTTAGTCAAATTAGATCTTTTGTTATTAATAATAAAAAATTGTATCCTGAATTCAAAGATTATTTTCATATGAACAAATTCTGCAATATCTATATTCAAAACAAAACTCATTATACTCAGCAAAGAAAAGATATTTAGTAGAGGAATTAGAATCTTTTATTAGTGACCCATCATCATTAATATATTATGTTAATATTTGGCTTAAAGACTAATTTAAACTATCTGTTATTAACTTTTTTGTAAATAAATTTTATACAAATATAATAGCAGGTAGAAGTTTTGTTGAATAAAGTTATATCATAAACACCTATTAGAAACTACACAACTATTTAATTTACTAGAAAATATACTAATTTTAAGTTCTATCTAGTTTTATATTATGATAATTTTGATATATTTCATAATACCTATAATTTTTTGAATAATGTATACTTACAAATTGGCAATATGCTAAGACAATTAAAAAATAATTGCATAATCATTTTATAGTTGAATTGATCCCCTTTAGAGATGAATTTAAAGACTTTATTAAAGATTTTATTAAAGAGGTCTAGCAACTTGAGCAAAGTTTTATTATAAACATAAATAGTATAGATTGTTAGATTTCAGGTAAGTTGGCAATGGTTACAGCTGATCTTCCTTAAGAAAATGATATTTTAGGAGTATTGTATCATAATGCTAATCTTAAATACCAAAGTTGAAAGCCTCTAAAATGACTTAACAAATATTACATATGATGTATATTATTATAGCAGGTACTATGATATAACCAACCAAGAATATAAAATAATAAATGAATAATCTACTAATTCAGCTCAAGCCCAATTCTGTTTACAATATAAGTTATGATCATTACTAGATTTATTAGATTTAATTATTCATGATCGCTATTAATATATACTACAAGATATATACTTTACTATTGCAGGCAAGATTGTATAACTTCTAAACTGTACCTGTTCAATATTAATATTACAAGATGAAAATAATTTAATGAAATACTGAAAACATTTTAAAGTTTTTAAAAGATGAGTATATTTGCCAAATTTAATAACTCATAGATATTCATTTATGTTGTCTGACAATTTATACTTTTTAATAATACTTCTATTTATTTTAAAATAATTTTTAACAATTAGTGATATTAAGTATAATTATTTAGATAAAACAAAAATTCGATTAAAACTTCATCAAAATGATATTATAAATTCTTTAATTCAAACTTGGAAATTATATGCAAAAGTTAGTAAAAATGTTTTTTTATTATCTATTGATAGATTAGAAAGATATTCTCAACTCAAAAAATATTAGATAAAGAATTTAATGCATTAGTTGAGATAATTTTATTTTATTTACTTATCATTATTTATTTATTATTATATGTTATTATTTTTGATTTTTAATAATAATATTATTAATGATATACTATGTATTCAAGTTATTTCTAAATAGTTTTCAAAATCTTCTAAACCTTCATATAAGTCAATTTATAGTAAATTAGGTATACACTTGATCTCTCAAAAGTCATTCTCACGCTATTTCATTTCCTTGACACCATATTACTGATATGATATTTTATCTTCAGTGCATTTTATAGATAAGATATTTACCTGACATAATATACTTTCGACAGCACCTTTTCCTGAAATACTATATTTCTGACAAGACATTTTCCCAATATAACATATTTCCAACTGAACCTTTCATTGACATAAAGTTTTTCTGAATACCCTTTTCCTAACAACCTATTTTAACAATCGGATATTTTATCGACAGCCTATTTCACTAATTATTTAGTAGCATAATCTTTATGTATAAATAAATTAATAGATATTATAATAAAGATGAATAGATAATAAATCACATCTATGTATCATAAAAATGAATATGCAGAGTGACTGAATACTTAATTTTAACTGTAAAGAACTTAGCCCTTAAAAAATTATGATCAGTATTTTGTTTTTGTCATCCTTGCTCGAAGAGTCTAGATAGAGTCTAGACTTTTAGTAAATATGAAAAACAAAAACACTATTCATCAATACCAATATATAATATTATAATCTTTCAAGAATTAAGTTCGTTACAGTGAATACTTAAGTATTCAGTTTTAGGTTTTCACTTTGCTGCTTCAAATTAGAGGTCAGAATCAGTTGTAAAATTTAAAACTTGAATTGTTTAAATACGATTATAAAAAAAATTAATTTATGTTAAACCGGACTATCTTAAACTGAATTTAACTCGAATTGTTGAATAAATATTTTCTCCAAAAGAAAAACCTAAAATTATTTTTTTTGTTACATTAGATATATTGTTATTAATAGTAATTTCGAAATTTGATAGAAAATAAATAAAACTGAATGCTAATTTAAAAACCAGTTTGTCAGAAAGTTACAACCAAATTAAAACATTACAAAATGATTTACTATTTAAACCAGTTTAACCTGAAGTTGAAGTTGAATTTCATAATTTGGTTCCAACCTCTACTTCAAATAAAGAATTAACAAAAAAAACTAGATTTTGATTTATTTTGTAATTTGAAGTGAACAGTTTTGCTCACTTTATTTTGGTAAGATAAAAATATAGTAATAAAAATTTATACTAGCAGATATAAACTAATTTTACCAACAAATTTTTCTCTGAATTATTTAGAGTTGGCTCACTTTATAGTTAGTATTGGTTAAAAATTGTCAGCGAAATTGCTGTTAGCAAAATAAATAGTGAATTCTACCAGAACTGAACCATACTAGTAGAATCTAATACTATCCTATGCTTTAATATGTGAGGTTTTAATTGAGATATGAAAATATTTGGTCTAAGAATTAGAGTATTTTCTTGTTCTTATTATTTGACTCAATTATTTTTTCTTCCTTTCTACTCTTATTTTGTTAATACTAGCAATACTTATTTCTTGTTCTCTAGATAATATTTAACAAACTTAATCTACACTCTAGGTAGAGACTTCAATCGAAGCGTAGTTTTACTTGAATTCTCCTAGCATAGTGTTAGAATGTAAATTGGTGCTCCAGTTCAAGTCACAATTTTTCCTTATTATTTTCTTATTATTATTTATTTATTTATAGTATTATAGTTTTTTTTATATCAGTATATAGTTATTTATTTGCAATTCATCCTACTCATGCCCTTGTTTACGTTTAAGAACTGTAGTAGCTATATCTATAAACATTAGGATAAGCAGTTAAGGCAAGCATATAATATTAACATGAGTAGTTAGGGCTATAGCGTATAATTGAATAAGCCATAGATTAGTAATATGAGCAGTGTAATTTCATGTTACCTAGGATGGTTTAATCACAAGTAAAGCAACTACTCATGAAGAAACAAACAACTGCTTACAAAGGTATAAACAACTGCTTATAAAGATCTGAGCGATATAATCATATATAGAATTTACTTAGTATAGCCTTCGCGAACAAAAATATATAAATATAGGTTCTTTTTGCCTTTCTAAAAGACCAGTTATAAGCTATAAATTAAGTTATCAATAAAAAAATAAATCACTATTACCTTAAAAATCATGAATCCTTAAATTTCCAAATATAAAAACTTAACTAAATTAAATAAATCGATTCCTCACTATGTTTTCTTTTATTATTAAAGTATATGCTATATCTCTGAATTAACATAAAGGAAGTAAGCAATGGGACTGAATAGACCTTTCACTGAGTAACTAAGAGCCATATTCTTAACAAGTTATACAAGAAATAATGTTATATATAGTATTATTGTTTAGATTGATAATAGGATCTGGATATTATGATTATTTTATTATTGGTATTATGATCAATACTCAGATTACTTTTAAGTTATCAGATTTATTATAGTACATTTGAGTTCCATACATTTAATAGTAATACCACCCCTGCTTAGAACCTTATACTCATGATCCCTTTAAATTATCCTCCCTTCTGATTAACCACTACTAACCTATTTATAAATAAGTTATAGAACTCTATCGATATTACTTACTCTTATAGTAATTAAATAATTAAACACAGTACCACATTAACTATCAGAGCTAAACCATGTAATTCAAGCATTAAATAATATAAAAGAAAAGGTATCTCAAACTCGTGAAAAACTATCCCAAATAATTCAAGATATAGTAATTAATATACCTAAAGATTCTTTTTATTATATGCCTAATAATGAGGCATTGCGTAAACAAATTTCATGTATTCAACTTAAAAATCTTCCTTCTCAACTACAATCCTTAGAAGAAATAAATATTCCTATTCAATTACAAGTAACTATGAGAGGAGAATAATTTTTAGCTAAGGAAATAGATCTTAATAATGAAAAAATTATGATTTTTTGTACTATTAATAACTTACTCTATCTTGAGGAAGCAAATTATTGAATTATAGATGGAACAATTAAAACTGTACCAACACTTTTTCAACAACTATATACTATTCATACTCCAGTTGGAGGAGAAAATAATTTTCAAATCTTTCCTTTAGTATATATTTTAATAAAAAACTAATTAGAGGAAAGTTATAAACAAGTGTTTCAAGAATTAATAAACCTAAGTGAAGATGCAGGTTATAGTTTAAATCTACTTGTAATTATTACTAATTTTGAACAATCAGTTATTAATGCTGTTAGATCGAAGTTTCCTAATTCTACTCATAAAGGTTGTTTTTTTCATTTTTGTCAAAGTTTTTGGAGAAAAATCCAAACTGAAGGGTTAGCTATTGAATATGGTAGTAATGAAAGTTTTAGTCTTAAATTGCGTCATTTAACATCTCTTGATTTTCTTCCTTCCTCAGAAATTCTATCTGTATTTGATTCAATTAAATCTTTAATACCTTCAAATGCTACTGGAGTTATTAATTATTTTAAAAATAACTATATTCATAGGAGAGCTCGACAACAGCTTCGAAATGAAGTTACAACTAGTATTTTACCCTTATTTCCTCCCTTATTTTGGTCTATATATGAATTAGTTGAAAGTGAATTTCTTAGAACACAAAACTTATTAGAAGGATGGCATAATAGATAGAGTAATCTTGTAGGAAATGTGCATATTGATACCTATACTATTATTGAGGAGATGCATAAGGAACAGCAACAAGTTGATATACTAATTGAACATATTTTACATAGTGAACCTCGTCCAAATTAATATAAATATCTAATTGATTATGAAAAAAGAATTTTATCAGTATTTAATAATCATGATACTTATTCACTTATTGATTTTTTAAGAGGTATTGCACACAATATCTCTTTATAATTATATATTATTTATAATTATAATGAAAAAATTAAATTTTATATTAAGAGAAATTCTTTTTTTTTCATTTTATTATATATATATTTCTTAAGTTTTTCTTTTCTTTCATTTTATTATATATATATTTCTTAAGTTTTTCTTTTTTTTTATTTTATTATATATATTTCAAAAGTTTTTAATAAAGAATTATATTAGCATCTATGCTAATCAAAAAAAAAAACAAATAATATAAATATTTATTGAATATAGAGTACTTATTCGTAAATACTTATCTCTAAATTCTTATTTACAATTAATTACCTAATACCTTCAAATAGTGGTGAGTATAAAGATGATTTATAAATGAAATTAAAGTCAAAATATAAATATTTATTCATAAATACTTAACTCTAAATACTTATTTACAATTAATTAATTACTTAATACTCTTTAAATTATTTTATTCGAATTAATTTAGTTGGCAAGTATAAAGATGATTTATTAGCATTAATCAGTAGAATTAAAACTATGAACATAAATATTTATTCATAAATACTTATCTTTAGATACTTATTTACAATTAATTATCTAATACCTTCAAATAGTAGGTAAGTATAAAGATGATTTATTAATAACAAAATTAGCTAGATATATTAATTTAAAACAGCTATAATAATTAATATTTTTGGCATTATAAATACAAAGTTTTGTCAGATCATATTAAAATTTTCATAGTTCTTTATACAAAGTATAGTTTTTTGCTAGTGTATATATAAGGAAAATAGGTAATGATCAACATTGGGTTAGTTTAACCAAATTTACTATATTTGCCAGAAATAGCAAATATAGCAATATAGTCAAAAAGAAAAAAAATACAGTAGATACATACAGTATATATAACACATATAGTTTATATAACAAATATAGTAAAAAAATGTGAAGTAAAAAAAATATATTTAAATGCTTCAAAAATCTAAAGTAAATAAAATAACTAATCTTTAAGTTCTAAACTATAAAAGATATTAGGTGTAGTTCTCTGTAAGTATTTTCTTAATAATAAAATCATTATATTCTGCTTGCTATATTTTCTTGTTCCTGTAACTTTTGTATATAAGACCTATTATCATTATTAATAATTAGTTAAAAGAAAAAAAATCATATTAGTAATCAGATTCTTTTTATATAAAAAAATATAATGTAACTATACCTTGAATTATGACCACATAATCATATAATATCATGAATAATCGAATTGAAAACTTGAATAGTAAATTAAAATCTAGGTACAACTAGTGAATAAGAAATAAGCAATATATTAGTAAAAACTAATAGAGTAATAAAAAGAAATAATAGAATAAAATTTAAGTAATAGAACAAAAATACTTAACTTTTAGATTATGACTACTATAGTATATTTAAACACTCTGTCTTCAGACTAAGTAAAAGACAAACCAAGTTTATAACTATTAAGATTGCTTATGTACAAGCTCAAATTATTTACCAAGATATGCGATTTAATATAATTAAAAAATTTATCATATAGATTTTTAATAATAAGTTTTTTATAAAAGCAATACCTAAATATATATTATATGCAATCTATTCAAAACCTTCAATAAATGTAAAAAGAAAGCTATATAACTAAAAAATTTAAAAATCTAAATTTACAAATTTTGAGAATGGATAAATAGTTAGAAATAAATATGATAATTCTAGTGTAATTGATTAGTTAAACAAAAATATCAATGCAATTACATTTATACTAGCATTTAAAAGATTTTAAACAAAATCTTTATAGCTGAATATAAAAGATTCTTTTGTAATAAAATTTACAGCTAAAAAAAACTTACAATCTTCTAGAAATGAAAGAAATTAAAGAAATAACTAAATATCAAATCAAATTTCCTATCCATCAAGATAATATAAAACTTAGAGCAAGTAAAACATCTTTCAAGAATATTAAGTGAAGTAATACCAAGTTTATAAGAAAATTAATACAGTTTTTTAATTGGGTTTGATATAACTAAAGCTAGACAAGTTTATTAGTCACACCTTCTTAAGACAATTTTAAATTAAAAATTATTGTAATAAATTCTGGTTATATTTATGTATCATTTTTAATGTCTCTTCTTATTTATTTTAATCAGCACTTGCATAGATGATTTTGATAGCTATTGTCATTGGCGGAAATATCAACCAACAAACAATAACAAAATTATCTGACTCTGTCAGTTCAGAATCAGGTTTTCTGCAGAATGTAAAGAAATATCTAAGTAGTTAAAGCTCTCTCAGCTGAGGCATATGATTTGGTCTAGTAAGATAAGTTCCTTCTTATCTTATAGCTTTCTCTATATCATTCCTTATACAAGTTACTAACTTATTTCTTTAATTATGCAAGGGATTATTTAATTAACAAGAGCTAGATTTGAGGATACAAGGATTCTACTAGTGTGAGTCACGTGAATCACAAGTTTATTGGATCAGAGATTTTATTAAATAAGGAAAAACAATAATTTATGCAAATAATTTATTTAACAATGTAACTTTAAGGGTAAATTAATAAAGAGCAGATTTTTGAAGTATTTAATGTTTTTAAAGATCAATTTTATTTATTTAATATTTATTTAATATTCAAAACCTGAGAGTTGTTGTTAACAAAAGCAAAACCAAGGTCTTTTATAACTTTTGATTCATTATATAATTGCTATTATTTACTTATTTCTCTTATTTCCTATCTTTTATATAATAAACCAATTTTACTGTATTTTCTGTCTTTACATTCTTGATGGTTTTACAGATATTACATGATTAACTAGTTTAACTAGCTTTACACTATTTACAATTTTACTAAATATAGTAATAATTGCTATCCTGTGTCAAAAAACTCTCTCTGTCAATCACTCTGACCAAATTTGGAGCAAAAAGAAAAACAAAGAAAACACAAGATTTTCACTAAGAACAAGCCTTTAAGCTACTAAAGAAAAGAAAGCAGAAGAGGAAAATATATATAGTTAAATAGAAGAACAGAAGCAAAGCTAGGAGAAAATAGAAATATAGAAGAACTTTTGACTTTGGAACAAATGTCAAAAATTTTTTTTTTAGAAATTTGGGGAATCAAACAAACCCTGAGATGCAGATCACTTGACATAGCACAAACACATGCAAAGTAAGATAAACAAAATGCGTTACAGGTAAATTGATGTATCACATACCTAACAACAGAAATGATATATGTAAAACCAAAACTGGACAGCTTACTAGTAATTAGGAAAAGATACAGAGAAATAATAAAAAAAAGACGAGATCACTTAATAAATAGATTATAGAGATAGGAATTATGTGGAACAGAGCCAAAGCAACAAAATTAGTTGGAGTAGTTACTAAAGAATATGGCAAAGAGATAATAGCTGAAG
>CAJVPM010001769.1:0-11215 GCA_910592325.1 Scutellospora calospora | reverse complement strand
TTAAATAATCGAAAGAGGGCACTTTATTTTTTTTAAAAATAAATTTTTTTTTTTCTAAAAACTCAAAAAGAAGAAAAAAAAAAAAAAAAAGAAAAAAAAATTAAAAACAATTATTTTTGGGAAACCTTTTAATTATTGTTATAATCGTATAACATTTATAATAATTAAATCGTGAAAGAAATAATATATATATATATATTGAAATATAAAATTTTAAATCTATTTATATGTGCATATTTTTGTGGTTTTTGTTGCATGTTAATTCATTTAAATCGAGTAAAATAGAACCAAACCATTCAAAAAATAAAATAAAAAGTAAAAAACGAAATACAAAAATAGTTTTTAATGTTCTTGGCACCTTGTGAAAAATCGATGTGTATAAGTGTTATATAACGAATATTCGAAAAATCTTTTTTTTTTTTTTTTTTTTAAGAATATAATACAAAAATGTTGAAAAGAAAAAAAAAAAAAAATCTAAAATAAAAAATTAAACAATAAAATACTTAAAAAATTGGGGAAGGGAATAGGGAATATATTATGGGTTTTTTCATAGGATGAAAAGAATTTTTCTTTCAATTCATATTTTTCATAATTTAATTAAGATAAGAAAAGTGGTCATGGGAAAATGCAATCATATTGTCATTGTGTGTTTTTATTAAATTTCTATCGAACATCGGAGATGATGTACTTTCTGGCGTTGTAACACAAGATTCGGGACCTGTCAAAGTATCTGTGGGAGACGGAGATAATATGGGACTTTGATTATTAATAATAGAAGGAATTCCAGATAATTGCCTTCTGGACGTCTGGGCAGGTATATTATTTAAAGAAATATTATGCGTTGGACGCATTACTGTCTGAGCGGGAGTTGAAGGTGTTGTATTAGGCGGAGTCAGCATCACTAGACTATTGTCATCGTTATCATCATCCGTCGATGAATTATTTGCAGTAGATTTCGCGATCATCGCGTCTTTCTCGAGTTTAGCTTGTTTATTTTTAATTTGTACCCAGCGGGTTCTACATTGGCGCTAATTGGTAACGAGTAATAAAGGATGATAAGTAAATAATGATAATGGTAACAACTCGAAAAATAATATATTATTTACTTGAGTTCTGCCTTCAATTAATTCAGCAATACGGATCCAACATCTTCCATAACGTCTGACACCCTCTTTCAATATTTCATCCTCGTCGGGGGACCATTTTCCTTTTCTTACACTTGGGTCAAGAGCTTCCGACCACCGAGCCTGACATTGAATTCCGGTTCGATGTGGGATTCTAGACGCTATTTTATTCCAAGGAATTGGTTGAGGATGCCCTTCAGAATCAATTAGATCCACAAATTCACCAACGGCATCTTTTAATGCGGCATCTTCCTCTGGCGTCCAACGCCCTTTATGAATTGTAGGATTTAATGCACCTAACCATCTTGTAGAACATTGCATAGGTGTCCGGTTTGGAACATGCGCGGCAATAAGAGACCATTTATGCGGACCATAAATGCTTATAGCAGCACGTAATAATTCATCTTCTTCTTCAGTCCATTTAGTATATACAGGTGGTTTTTGCGGACTTGAAGGTATACGTCCTGGATGCGGCAGACGTTGCTGATATTCAGTTTCGTACATAGAATCAGTAATATAAGGCTATTGTTATTATCACAAATTGAAAACAAACGAGTTGTCTTTAGGAATAAAAAAATAAAAAATAAAAAATTTAAAAAATAAAAAATATCAATTGATTCATACATTATTAAAACCGTAATTAAAATTATTTACAGGATCTCCAAAAATCAAAGGACCATAAGTTGGGGTAGATACAGATAACGTAGTCTCCATAACTAAATTTTGTGGAGTCGGATATGGACTTTCCAGTACAGAATTGTACATATTAGAGATTATATTTTGTTGATATAAATCATTAGTAATCTAATATAAAAAAAAAAAGTAAATTTTGTTTGTCAAAAATCACTGTATGTCACAAAATAATAACGATAAAATACAAATGTTTCTTTATTACCTGCCAGTCATTGTGTTCATCTCGCGTCACATGTTGAACATGTGACTCATTTTTTTGTTCGGAATTTTGATATAACTGTAAATTTTGGTAAAGTATAACTAAGCAAAAAAAGAGAAAAAAAAAAGGGGGGAAAGAGAGAGTTTGAGAGACAAGATCTTACCATATTATTATTCTGATTAAATTGAGAAGTGGAGGACTTGAGAAAGTGAACGCGAAAAAAAAAAAAATTAGTAAAATTACAATAAATAAATAACAGATAAATTACAATAAATAAATAACAGATAAATCAAATGAACAAATAAATTACAATAATAATAAATCTGATTTGGTTAAGACTTAAACTTACTTGGTTATATAGGGACTGATTCATTTGATCTCGGGGATATATCTATTAAAAAAAATTGAATGAAGATGAGATATGAGGGGTTAATATAAAAGATTTGAGAATGTAAAGATCTGATAGTCTAGTAACAGTGGCAAGTAATTTATTGAGACAATGTAATCATAAAATAAGGCATACTTCTAACGGACTATCAATATAACACATCATTATTTGATTTTCTTCGGGATTTTCTACATTAATATTATTTAAACCATTATGTTTAGAATCTGGGTGATCCCGAAAGTTATTTGTGTTATCGCATAAGAATCTCGGTGATTCCTCGTTCCCAGGAAAAATATTCATTTGAGTCGAAAAAAATACAGGCTTGTATAACGAAGGTTGGCGCGCTATCGTGAAAGATAAGAAAAAAAAATTTTTTTATTAACTAATCGAACAAAATATTTTGAATTTCAACAAACAAATAAAGGAAACAATCAAATAAAAACAACAATGAAAAAAAAGGTATGGAATTAAAAGATTGAATTTACGCCCGAAATAATAGCAATGATATGAGAATAAATAATTCAAATAGTTTAACAAGGAAAAAAATTGATGCGAAAAAGGAGGAAAAAAAAAAACATCAACAATAATAACAAACATAACAAAACTTTTTACCTTGCAAGTTATTTGTCAAAAATTGAAAAGACATGAGAACAAAAAAAAGAATGTGAATTTATATATAACGGAAGAATTAGAAAATATGTACACAAAAGAATGTACTATGATGAAAATGATCAGACAAAAATTTCACAAGCAATTATGAGAATCAAACAATAGACAGGGATATTGATTTGTGTGGGGGGTTAGGGACAATGTAGCGAGTTATCGATGATAAATTCGTGACAATTCGTTTGGTTGCAATCTGATCAAAGGCAGCCGCCTAATTCCGCCGACAGTATTATTCCTGTTATCCTGCCGGTTACTTTTAAGTTAAATCGATTACAAAGAAAAAAGACATCGATAATATGCCAAATTCCCTGAACGAAAATACGGTTTGTATTTATAAAAAGTTTTTGCGGATACAACGTAAGAGGATAATGGATATGTAAATAAGTTGAGGTCATTAAACCGATTCACATTCTCAAGCCTGAAGAAAAGGTGATGGAGAGGAAAGTAAGAGAAGCGATATATATATACTTGAAGAAATCAATTTTTTTTTTTTTTATTTTAATTTTTATTTTATTTTATAAAATACCAGTATTTTTAATTTAGAAATATATAGTTAATTATATATTTTTTTTTATATATATATATTTATATATACTTTTTTTTTTTTTTTTTTTGATAACACAAAAATGCATCTGCAAAAGACACATGCGTTGAAGCCTTTTAATAAAATAAAATAAAATGAATAAAATAAATAATTGGTAAATTTATAATCGGTAAATTTTAATAATTTTAATTTAATAATACAAAAAAAAAATTTAAAATAAAATATAAAATATAAAATATAAAAAAAACTAAAAGGGACAGATATTAAGGCTAGAAAATAAAAAACTTTCAGTTAATATTAATTAGGGTTTTTTTTTTTTGAAAGCTAGAAGGGATCGATCCAGTAAGGTCTACTTTCGTATGAAATTAATCATTTTTATCTGTGCTTACGTCCCACGTACATATTACATCATCGAACACCTAAACCAGGTATCTACGCACAAACCTTTGGCATTGTGTTGTAACATCGAAGAAATTATTTTAATAATTACAAAAGATTTTACACGATTTACACAGTGCATTACTCAAGATCATAATGTCTCGATAAAAAACATAAATAAATAAATTAATAAAATATATAAATGAAATTACATAAGTTTTGGATACCAGTTCATATAATGATCAAAGAGGAGTAAAACAAGTGATAACCTTGCGAGAACCTATCTGATAAAGCTCAAAGACAAAAATCATCTCCTTAGAAACTTTTCTTAAGATCTCCTTAATTCTTTAAATACACATCAACCACGTCCAAATTCTAAATTTATCTTATCTTAAAACCAATCTATTAACAATTCGTTTATCGAACATTTATCAATAAAAACGATTATTAATGTTTTAACTTTAACCGGTCATCAAAACCGAGTAACGTTTGACCCACACTCGTACCATCCTCTTTTTATCTACATCCCGCATATTTTATCAATCTTTTTCCTTTTCCTTACATCTTTCCTTTTTTTTCAATTGATTAAATTAATTTTTCATCTCTAAAAAAAAAAAAAAAATTTGAGTCTTTCACCTTATTGTAAAATATGATATTGATGATCCTAAGGGAATGAGATGCTGCCGTAAGGGTTAATAAGGGGAAAAAAATAATAATAAAAATTCCTTTCAGAGGTCAATTCGTTTACATGATGTTTTCGGCAATCCCGTGATGGAAAAAACCCCCACGAAAATTTAATCTTTGATTCCGCCCAAAAGTTGTGATGCACATCATCGTTTTAGTGATTAACAAACCAACAGTGTTTTGTCACCATTGCCAACTTTTTTGAATGCATGCGTCATGCTTGATAAGATGTTTTCTATTTACATATGTGAAAGCTCTTGTTGTTATTCTGAATGAATTCTTTGTCAAAAAAAAAAAAAAAATTCAAATGCAACTGTTACTTTTTGCTTTGTGTTCAAATATTAAAACCTGGTCATTGTTTCCATGCTATCAAAAAGATCCCGATTCGCAAAAGGAAAAAAAACCTGAAAAAAACCTGAATAAGGGGTGCAGCAATATTTACTTCTTACTAATGTTCGATGATGTGGTCCTCTGTCAATAAATTCTCACGCCTTCTCAAAATTTTTTATTTATACTTAATAAATGTACTAATTTTGTTTGTTTTACCGGTACCCTGCTTTAATTGCTACCAAAAAAAATATATTGGTGAAACGCGCGTTTATGATTATATCACTATTGTCCCATTCTAACTTAATCACTTGCAAATAGATTCGGTAATATCTTTTATAATAGTATCTTCATTTTAATAATAATGAAATAATTTTGTTCTATTAAAAATTAATCAAAACCTCATAGTTGTCGTCATTCATATATATATATATATTTTTTTTAGTATTATGTCATGTTACATAATTTTAGAAACTTGTTCGTTTTGTATCGTGTTTGGATCGTGTTCTTTATGCATCTTATAGATTAGAATACAATAGTTTCTGATGAAAATGTTCGAAAAAATTCTTGTTAAGGTTTGACCTATTTGGTTTTAATGACCCAATATCCGATAATTGATTATCTATCTATTATATATTACGTTGGACGTTGGATATATCCGTAACCATAGACTTGGCTAAAAAAGAATCATAAATCAATCAAGAGATAGAAGTTGGATTTACCGAACCGATCAGCAATGATTGCACTAAACCTTTTTGATTTATTGTATGAATTTTTCTTTAAGTACAGTTGTCAATATATGCTTAAAATTTTATTAATATTATAATACTATATAGTCAAATGAGAATAACTACAATTAACCGGAAGGGAAATCACCGGTTTTAAAATAAACAAAATAAATCGTATTTTAAAAAAAACTCCTTTCTTGTACTTTAGAGTTAGTATATGCAAAATTTAGCAAGGAATTGGTCTTATAGGCGAATTCTTTGATTTTGTTACACGACACGTTACACCTGATCCTGTAAATTTATTGGTTAATATCATACAGGAAAAAATCCCTTCGGTAAAAATTTCTTATAAAATTTTGACAATTACTATTTATATACGAGATATTTGTATACTAGATAATACAAAAGTATTAGAAAAGCAAATTAAAATTTAAGATCAGGTGTAATATGTAAATCTTTTTTGTGTAACAAATAGTTCTTTAAAAAATTAAAAAAATACTAAATCTTAAAATTTCATATAAAAAACCATTTTTGGAATTCTAATAAAAAAAATTTTTTACAAAATTTTGTATATATTAATTTTTAAATAAAATCCTAAGTCTTGCTCTAATTCTAAAATAAATAATTTTTCTTTTTTTTTTTTTATAAAAAATTGTTTTTTATAAAAAAAAATTAAATTTATATTTCAAATATCTTGTATATAATTAAAATTTTAGTATAAATTATATTTTAATTCTTTTTTTTGTTATTAAAGCAGCTTACATTGCTGAAGGAATTTTATTAGAATTGCATACAGGATATACATTGATAGTCCCTACTGTTTGTAATTATATGAAGAGTATACAACAAGCCGCATGTACAACTTTAGTTATTGTCTAATTTAAGTAGTCCGCCGCACAGGTGATTAGACCATCTGATTGGTTCTACATTATGCTACTATATCTGTAACCCGCCTGTGAGTTACCTATTTAAACATTCTGTTCATTAACCCATACAGATCCAACCTAACATCACTGCAACATCTAACTGCTTAAGCCAGCTAGCTCGTTACAGATCCATTTATCCAGAACAGCTTAGGTCCTCTCGGGATATATTGTACCTAACGTATTGTAGATACTGCAAAGCCAGTTAACCTTGAAGCATACCTACTAGAGTAGTCTGTACTCATTTTACAGATTCATCTAGCTTAGACCCTTATAGATATTCATACAATCTAGTTCTTACTGTAGCTCTTCACCAGTTTTCTGTATTTATCTTCTCAGATATTTCACAAGACAGATCCTCCCAATCCAGTTAGTTGCCAAGCCAGGTTAGTGTTATCGATTCTCTCTGTGAAATGGATTTATACGCATCTAACTCAATCTGCATCTTTCATCGATAGTTTCTTTTCTGGATCAAGCATTAGCTAGTATGACTGTTGAAAGCTGTACTACTTTATCAACTCAGGATTTCTACTATGCAGGTCCTCTGCTTGTAGATCCTATCAAGATTTATTCATGTAATATTACATCTTGCCAAATGCCTCGTCACACTTCCAATATCCGGATGATATTAGTATAATGTGATTTACAGGGTTACAACTCCAGAAACGGACAGAGTTTACCGTAAGTTGGGTACAAAGTTCTGGGTAATTATTCAAATTTGTCGATAATGGAATTTGAACCCCAGATCTCTTGCATGGCAGTCTGGCAATCTAACCACTACACTAAGATCACCAGACCTAAATTATACTTTAATTCTAATATAGTTTTAAAATAAATATTATTAACAATTACTTTTTTTTTTTAATAAAACTAAAATAAGATTCTATCTTTATTATTAATAATTTAATTAAAAATTTACAAAAAAAATTTTTGTATATTATATAATATAAGATATAATCTTAAATTATATAATAAAATTTAAAATTTAAACTAATTTATTTGTGATATAAATCTATTAGAATAATTATAATTTATTTAGATTTAAATATTAATAATAAGAGGTCTAGCGATCTTAGTGTAGTAGTTAGGCTACCAGACTGCTATGCAAGAGGTCTGGGGTTCAAATCCTACTGTCGACGAATTTGAATAATTATCTAGACCTTTGTACCTAACTTACAGTAAACTCTGTTCGTTTCTGAGGTTGTAACCTTGTAAATTAAGTTGCACCAAGTCAATTGGACATTAGTAGTGTGGCAGCAGTTAATCACAGGATGATATGCGCATACGAATAAATCTTGATAGGAAAAAATATTAGTGTGGCAGCAGTTAATCACAGGATGATATACGCACACAAATGATATATAGACAGAGAATCTGCATGGTAGAAATCCCGAGTTGGTGAAGTAGTATAGCTTTTGATAGTTACACTGGCTAACGCTTAATTCAGAAAGAAAACCATCATCAAAAATGCAGATTGAGTCAGGTGTGCATAAATTCATTCCACGAGAAGGATCAGTAACACCAACCTAGCTTGGTAGCTAACTGGATTGGGAGGATTTGCCTCATGAAACATCCAAGAAGATAGATACAGAAAACTGGTAGAGAGCCATAGAAGAAACCGGAGTTGTATGACCATCTATAAGGGTCTAAGCTAAATGAGTTCGTGAAATAGGCACGGGCTGCTCTAGTAGGTTTGCTTTGAGGTTAACTGAAACTCTGCATGCTCACAATATGAGCAACATGCACTCCGAGAGGACCTAAACTGATGTTGAGAAATAGATATGTAATGAGCTAGCTGGCATATGCGGTTAGATGTTACAGTGACGTTAGTTTGTAACAGGAATAGGTTAGTTGAACAGAGTGTTTAAATAGATAACTCACAGACGAGTTGCAGGTATGGCAGCATAGTGTAGTACTAACAGGTAGTCTAACGTCTACATAGTAGACTACTTAAATTAGACAATGACTAAAGTTGTACATATAGCTTGTTATATACTCTTCATGTAACTGAAAACTGTAGGGGAACCCCATGTAGGACCTCATATATCAAATTAATAAAAATCATCTAGCAATGTAAGCTACCTTAAAAATAAAAACAAAAAAAAAATAAATATTAATAATAAGGTTTAGTAATCTTAATATAGTAATTAGATTGCTAGACTATTATATAAGAGATCTAAAGTTCTAATTTTTTTTTTTTTTGTTATTAAGGCTACTTCCTTAGCTAATTAGATTTTATTAATTTGTTATTATAGAACTATTATATGAATAGTTTTCTAAGATTTTATAGTTATATGATAAGTATACAACAAGCTATATATATAACTTTAGTCATTGTCTAATTTAAGTAGTTTGCTATATAGATAATTGACTATCTGTTAGTTCTATACTATGTTGTCATATCTGTAACCTGCCTATGAGTTATCTATTTAAACACTCTGATCATTAATTCTTCTCCCCATTTCAAACTAATATCATCACTATATCTGACTACTTAAGCCAGTTGACTTATATACAGATTCATTTATTGCATAGCTTAGGTCTTCTTTGAAGTACATATTGCTTAACATATTGTGAGCTATAGAGTTCTAGCTAATCTCAGAAGTAATTCTTATCAGAGTAGTCATATGTCTATTTCACAAATTCATCTAACTTAGATCTTTGTTAATATTTGTACAAACCTAGTTTCTGCTATAACTGTCTATTAGATATAGTTCTTCAAGTTCTAGCTAGATATTTCACAAGGTAGATTCTCTTAATCTAGTTAGCTACTAAGCCAAGTTGGTATTACTGCTAATATAAAGCACTAGGCTACATTACATAGTAGACTTACTCGTATCTATTAATCTCATATCTTTTGTACTCAGGTTTTTCATTAGATTAGATATTAACTAGCTTGACTGTTGAAATCTGTACTACTTTACCAAACTCAAGATTTCTACTATACAGGTTCTCTGCTCATAGATCCTATCAAGATTTATTCATGCAACATAACTCAAACATTGTGTCATACTTCTAATATCTAATTGATATTAGTATAATATGATTTACAGGGTTGTAACTTCTAGAAATGAGCAGAGTTTACTATAAGTTGAGTACAAAGGTCTAGATAATTATTCAAATTCATTGACAGTAGAATCTGAACTTCAGACCTCTTGCATAGTAGTCTGACAACCTAACTACTACATTAAAATCACCAGACACTTTTAAAGTTTTAATTCTACTATTAATAAATTTGAATAATTATTTAAATTTTGTAATTAACTTATAGTTAACTTTGTTTATTTCTAGAGATTATAACTCTATAAATTATATTATACTAATATTAATTTTTTTTATTTTTTTTTATTTTAAAACATAAGTAATTTTTCTCTTCATTTTATTAAAAGATATACTAATTTAGTATTAAGACAAATATATAAAATTAAAATTAAACCTAATTTAAATTCTAAGATTACCTTTTTTGTTACAATTCTAGATTCATTTAGCTACTCTAATAGTATCTAAATACAATCTGCTATAGTAGTATTTTTCTTTTTTTATTATTATTAAAGCTACTTTCTTAGCTAATTAGATTTTATTAATTTGTTATTATAGAGTTACTAAAATAGTAATCTCTTAAGGTTTTATAATTATATGATAAGTATATAATAAGCTATACATATAACTTTAGTTGTTATCTAATTTAAGTAGTCTGCTATACAGATAATCAACTATCTGTTAGTTTTACACTATGCTACTATATCTGCAACTTGCTTATGAGTTATATAGTAGTATTTTTCTTTATAAAACTAGATATATAACTAAATATATTTATCTGTTTTGATTCTCAGAAAGCTACTACTAGCTATTGTACTAATATTAATTGTATATTAGAAGTATAATATAATATTGTATAAATAAATCTTAATAAAATCTATATATAGAAGACCTGCATAATAGAAATTTTAAGTTAGATAAAGTAGTATAAATTTTAATAGTTATACTAGTTAATATTTGATCTCAAAAAAAAGTCTATATACAAAAGATACCCTAGTTTAAAATTAAAAAAATAACATCAAATTATTAAATATTTAGTATACTATTTATTAAATATTCAGTAAATATTTATCAAATATTTAGTTACTAATATTATAATTGCTACTATCTAGTATTTGTTAATACTAAGTAGTAGCGATTATAATATTCAGTAGCTAAATATTTAATAAATATTTACTAAATATTTAATAAATAGTATACTGAATATTTGATAATTTGATATTATTTTTTTAATTTTTAATTAGTATATAAATTGAGTAGATATAAGTAGATCTGTTATATAAAGAAATAGTAATACTAATTTGGCTTAGTAGTTAACTGAATTAAAAAGATCTATTTCATAAAATATTCAGAAATATAAAGAAATAATTTAATAGAAAACTATCCCTTAGATTGTAGGCTAATGCAAACAAATTTGCCTACGTTTTTGTATTTATTTAGCTTTAATTTACTTTTTTAAAATACAAAAATATTAAAAAAATAATTATAGATAATAAAATTTGAAAATAAGAATTATCTTTTT
>CAJVPM010001768.1:0-11217 GCA_910592325.1 Scutellospora calospora | reverse complement strand
TTTCTCTTCTCTATCTCCTTCATGCTCTGTCACTAATAACCCATCTGTATATATATCTAGCTTTTTTCTCTTTCTTATCTTGCTATTATTTGAGTTTTTTGAATATATGAAGTGCCTTAGCTCCTGTTTTCTTAACTTGTCTCTACAGAAGTACTTCATTTGTATTTTCTAGTAAATCTAATAATCTTAGACTATATTTGCTTCTTTCATAGAGTATACTTTAGTTATTAGTACCTAGTATTATTCTTACTAGAAATTAATCTATAAATAGTAAGCACCAAGTTTCTCTTATTTTCTTCTTATCGTATATTTCTATTTTGAACTTGACTTCTGCTTTTGTCTTGTCATGTATAGTTCTAATTATTTCTATATGCTTAACTCTTTCTATAAAGTGTACTATTTTAAATACTTAAGTTTTTTTAATTTAAGTTAATAGGTTTCAAATTGTTATTTTGTTGTTATTTTTTTCTTGTTCTAGTACTACTTCATTATCTTGTTTTGATTCATTTTTGTCATCCTTTAAAGGTTCTTGTTGTTTAATTATTTCTTTGCTTTTTTCTTCTCTTTGTTTAAAAACTTCTTCTAGTTCCTTCACTACTTAGTTTTCTCTTTTAGTTCTTTCTTTATAATTTTCATCTTTCTTTTAGTTTTCTTGTATTGATTTATTTATCTTTTCTTCTAGCTCTTCTTCTACTATAAACTTAGCTCACTCATATTCTTCTTTTTTATTTTCTAATATTGATCTTGTCTCTTTATAGCCTTTTTAGTAGTAAAAACTAACAATACACCAAAGATTCTCTTTTTTAAATCTTTAACTTATATCTTTAAAATATACATTCCTTCTTATCGACTACTTTAAAGACTTTTTTCTATGTGCCTTGTTATCTTCTAAAACCTTAATAGCTACTACTTTTGCTTTTACATTTTTCTTTTCTTTATACCTATCTCTACTAGGTACCTATATACTTTTTTCAAATAATGAGTTTGGTACATCTTCTATTATATCTTTTTCTTTTTCTGTGTTTCTTTCATATAGATATTCTGTTGTATCTTCTCTTATCTTATTTTCTATTTCTATCATATTTTTGTTTTTTCTTTTTTATTTATTATATTTATTTAATTCTTTTGTCTAGTCTTTGCTTCTTTAATTCTTTTTCTTCTCTTTGACTATTTGACTTATCTGCTATCTACATTTCTTTTTTTATTATTTCTATTTCTACTCTGTCTATAGCTCTGGTGATTTCTATTTGCATAATTTCTTTTTATAACAAAAGAAGTTCTTTACTTTCATTTTTCCTTTCATTACTTATAATACTTATATTTTCTCATTCAATTATCTTTTTTATATTGTCTATTCCTTCATATATTGCTACTCTTTCTAATATTTCACTTTCTATATCTAATATTTTAGCTATCATTTTATTAATATAGGTCTCAAATCCTTTTACTGATTTACTTTTTTTTGTTTATTAAGACTACTTCCTTAGCTGATTAGATTTTATTAATTTGTAATTACAGAGTTATCGTAGTAGTAATCATCTAAGGTTTTATAGTTACATGATGAGTATATAACAAGCTACATGTACAATTTTAGTTATTATCTAATTTAAGTAGTCCACTATACAGACGATCAACTATCTGTTAGTTCTATACTATGCTGCTATATCTGCAACCTGCCTGTAAGTTACTTATTTAAACACTCTGATCATTAACCTTCCTCTCATTCAAACTAATATCACTTCTATATCTGACTACTTAAGCTAGCTGACTTACCCAGGGATCTATTTACTACATGACTTAGATCCTCTCAGGATATGTATTGCCCAACATATTGTGAGTACACAGAGCTCTAGTTAACCTCAGAAGTGATTCTTACTAGTGTGATCATATGCTCATTTTACTGATTCACTTGAATTGAACCCTTATTGATGTTCATACAACTCTAGTTCCTACTGTAGCTCTTCACCAGTTTTCTGTATCTATTTTCTTGGATGTTTTACATAGCAGATCTTCCTAATTCAGTTAGCTGCCAAGTCAGGTTGGTGTTACTGATTCTTTCTATGGAACAGATTTATGTACACTCAACTCAATTCATATCTTTAATAATAGTTTTCTTTCTGGATCAAGCGTTAGCTAGTATGACTATTGAAAGCCATACTACTTCACCAACTCAGGATTTTTACTATGCAGGTTCCCTGCTCATAGATCATTTGTGTGTGTATATCATCCTGTGATTAACTGTATCATACTAATATTTTTCTATCAAGATTTATTCGTATAATGTATATCATCCTATAATTAACTGCATTATACTACTAATGTCCAATTGACTTAGTGCAACTTAACTTACAGGGTTACAACTCCAGAAATAGACAGAGTTTGCCATAAGTTGGATACAAGGTCTGAGAAATTATTCAAATTTGTTGACAGTGGGATTTGAACCCCAAACCTATTGCATAGCAGTCTGGTAATCTAACTACTACACTAAGATCATCAGACCTCCTTTTACTGATTTACTACTTCTATCAAAAATTTCTTTTCTATACTCTTTAGTTATTTCTTTAACTATTTTTATTTAGCTATTTTTATTCTATATCTTCTAAATTCTACTTTTGTCATAATGACTTTGTCTTTTTCTGCAAATTTCCTATGAAATTTCCTATTTGCCTACAAAATTTTCAGTTTTGATCTTGTATAGTTCTTTTCTAGTTTGATCATATATTATATTCTATTAGTATTAATTATGCATTTGTTTGTTTACTTATCTGTTTATATATTGTATTATACAAACTGATCTGTAATTCAGGGTAACAACAATTCCTAATTTTTTCTAAAAAAAATTTTTGAATTTCTTTTGAAATTCTTTAGTTCTTCTATTATTCTTTACAAAATTTTTATTTTTTCTTTCTTCTTCTTGTATTATTTATAACTTTTTATCTTTTTTCTTTTTAATTAATAACTCTATTAGTGTTTTCTAGTCTTGTTTTTGACTTTTTCTTGTTTTTTGTTCTGCTCTAAAAATAGTCAAATGATCTGTTTATATAATATAATTAACTTTTATCAACTGTAGAAGATAATTCCTTTAGTAACTTAACTTCTACTCTTAACTCATATTATAAAATCCTCTATTTTCAAACTCTTTCTGAAAATATTAAAAAACAATTCAAATCACAAAAATAATTGTAAAAGATTTTTTAAAAAATAATAAAAACAAACTATTTTTTATTATAAACAGTAGACTATATTTTCCTAACAGTTTTTTCTCAAGGTTACTATTTATTAAATAGATAACAAGTAAATGATATATACTATTTTTCTTGATATTATTACTTTATCTGATATTTACATTAATAATTATATTAGAAAAAAGATCTTTAAACTTGTAGAAGACTTAGAAATTAAATCAAAAATAATTAGTTTTACTGAGAATAATATATTAAATAACTAAAATTGTTATAATTATCTTTAGAAAACTATAAGTTCTTTCTTTATATTCATTTATCGTCCATTATATTTTATTAATTAAGTAGTTAAAGAGTTTTAAAAAAATTACTATGACCAAATTAATAAAGCCTATAAATTGTATAACAAATTAATATTATCATCTTCACTCATAATAGAATTAGAAAGAATTTTTGTTATATTAAATTATTTATTAACTTATCTCAAAATTAATAAAAAAGAGTAGTATTTCACTTATTTAATACTTGAATAGTTTATTCAAGTTCATATAATTACTGATAAACTAGCTCATTCTCATCTAGATATTAAAGAAATTTATTTCAACTTTGTTGATTAGAAAATAATTAAAAAAATATTAGAAATTTTTAAGTCTTTTTATATATCAATTTTAGTTATATTACAAAATTTATAACCTTTTTATAGAAATATACAAACAATTATTCATAGCTTTTTATTATATTTTAATAATTACTTTCATAATGTAATAGTAGAGAAAATGAAGAATATGCTAAAAGAGTATTTTTACTACTTTATAAAATCTTCTGCTATGCTTGTTCTACTCAATTCATCAACAAAGTTTAATACTTTTGATAATGAAAATAATTAAAAATTAGCTACTACTAAAATATGTATAACTTCTTCATAATATAAACTAAACTAGCTAAATATAGTACTTCAAATTAAAGATCTTTTAAAATTTTTTTGTCAAATGTTAGCTTGCAAAAAAAATAAAAACAAGCTAGTAAATAAGTAAACATATACCTTACTTTATCTAGTTAGCTGAAAATCAATATACTTATATAGTAGAAAAATAATATTTACTAGTACTCAATCTTAGTACTTATAGTAGCTAACTTTTTTTCTTTACAAACTACTAGCATTCCTTCTGAAAATACATTATCTGTAACAAAGAAAATTATTAAGCTTACAAAAAACTGCTTACTAAACCAAATAGTTAAAACTTTATTGTTTTTAAAAAATTAGTTAAAAGCAAGAATTTTAGAATAGACAAAAATTTTATTATAATAATAATTTGTATTTTTTAAATAAACTTATTTATTATCATTATCATTATCTTTATAGTTTCTATAATATCTAATATTATATATAACTATTATAACTTAGTTTCAAGTCTGACTCAGAACTGAGTCTAAATTAAAACTTAACTCATGAAGTCAAATTGAACTAAACTGAACTTTTAATATCTCTAATTTCAGGACCTTGATTCTTAGAAGTTTTATTTTTAACCACTATTTAAATTTTATAAAAAGATACTTCTAATACTAATAAACAAATTACTATCTATTTTGAACTAGTTATTATAGCTCCTTTTCACTTAATAAAAGTTAGAAAGTATATTTAACACAAATTTTTATATAAAATTTTAGATACATTAATCATTTGACTATAATAAAAATTTTATATCTATGATCTGTATAACAAATTGTGTAACTATTAGTCAAAATTTAAAGTTACAAGTAATTTATTAAAAAAGTCTTCAATGTTATATTATACAAATATTATATCTGAATTTATGATCTATATATAAAAATTTCTTTTTTAAGTTTATATTACTAATGCAAATAAGTATATGCTTTAGTAATAAGTATTTATGAATAAGTGTTTATAGTAATAATTTTTTACTATGTAAACTATGCATTATATACAGAAATAAATTTTGCATATATTTTTTTCAAATAGATATGTATATACTACATAGAAAAAATTAATATTTTGTAAGTAGTATATATAGTTGCAAATAGTTTTTTATAGTTTTTTTTCTATTTGCTACAGGGTTGAGTAGCCTTCTATGTCCGATGAATTTTATCAGACACTGGACATATAAATTTGTTTAGTGTCAATTAATCTATTAGCATATATAGAGCAAAAATTAGCAGTATATTACTGTTCTAATTATTTTGTTTGCTTGACTCTGAACAGAGGTTTCTTGTTTCAAAAAAAAAAAAGTTAGACAATTTTAGAAATTTAAATTTTATCAGACAACTCACTTGTCCAATTGCCCAACCCTGGCAGTAGTATTTGGAATTGCTTTTGCTTCAGGCTACTTTGTAAAATAGTCTGTAGCTACTATTATCCATCTATTCTCTTCGTTAGTTAATTCAAGAAGTCCTACAAAATCTATTCCAATTTGATTAAAAGGAGAGGTTGCTTTGATCGGTTTGGTTATTTGAAATCTTCCTGGTTTTCCAGAGGCCTTTTGACATGCTTCACAAGTTTCAATATAGTTTTTAATATCTCTATTCATGTTAGACTAATAATATTTTTCTATTGCTCATTCAATAGTTCTTTTAGTTCCAAAATGTCTTCCAAGAGGTGAAGAATGTAAGTTCAATAAAAGATAATCTTTTTCCAGAAGAGTTATAACTCGATAAAACTTATCAGAATGCTTTTTTTTTTTTTTTTTTTTTTTTTTTTTTTTATGTAGTAAGCGTCTTTTTTATTAAAAAATATTATTTATAACTAACTATATTACATAGTAAAATTGAGAAATTTAGTAATAAAATTTCTGTCTAGGCTACTTCTTTTAAAAGATAAGTTCTTTACAAGAATCTTAAGAATCTTCCTAAGTTTCATTTTTGTAATTTCAGGTATGAGGTTAAGAGAGGTAGTTTTCTCTCCCCATTTAGCAGAGGTATACCAGCACTATATTTCGTAGATAGCATTAACGTGAATTCATATAGCTGCTTTATGTTTTCTTGTATTTCTAATATTTGTTGCTGTGAAGATCTCCTCTATTGATGTAGGTATAGGTTCATCATTAGGACCTTTTAGTATATTGTAGCTAGTCCTCCAGATTGCCTTGCTAATTTCGCAGTTGAGAGCAAAGTGCTCAATGGTTTGTATAGAGCTTTGGCAGTTTGGATAGTAGCCTAGTTCTTCTTGGGAGATATGTTTTAGACGGTAGCCTAAATGTAGTGCCCTGTGAAATAATTGCCAGAATATATCCAGTTTCTGGTTTGATATAAATTTTGTTTTTATCCAAGAATTGTCATACAGATTAGAATTAGATGTTTCCCGAGAGAGGTTATCTCTTCTTAAGGGGTATAATGAGAGAAGAAGCTTTGTAGCTTTTTTAACTGAAAACTCTTCTCCTGTAAAGTTGTTAATTTCAAGGTTTGTAAGAGGCTATGGCCAGTTAGTGTCTGTGGTAATTCTTCCTTTAAGCCTTTTCCAGGCTGTTAGGTAGGGTTTCCATCTCTCAGTCCATCCTTTTGTCTTTATTGTTGTTTAAGAAAGAGCAGTATATACTGAGATATTCCTTATAGTATATATTTTGTTTGTTATTAGATTTCTCTCTACTTTTGCCTAAAAGCAGTCACTAGTGAGAAGTTTTATCCAAATAGAAATTAGTCTAGAGTCTAGGATATTTTTAAGGGTAGGGGCTTCTAGTCCTCCTTGATTGTACTCAAGTTGAAAGGTTGAGTATCGTGAAAGAAGTCTTGATTTGCTTTTGACCTAGTTCGTAATAATTTTGTCAATTTCGTTAAGTTGTTTTCTGCTAGGAGAGAGCAAGTAAGCTGCATACCAGATTTTGGAGATTAGAAGAGATTTAGTAACTAGAATTTTGCCTTTTAGTGACAGGTTTCTCGAGGATATATTCTCAATATTATTTTTAATTGCTTTGGTAATATTCGTCCAAAGATCTTTTTTAGTAGAGCCTTTGAGGTCTACTTCATATCCTAGAATTTTTATAGAATCTGAGTTCTGTTGAAATGTTCTGAATTTGTCCTGGTTTTGTAGTTCTACTCAACAGGCATTTTCAGTAAGAGGTACTAGTACTGATTTAGATTTGTTAATTTTTGAATTTGATGTTAGTTCGTACTTGTTAAGAAGAGTTAGAATAGTATCCTAATCTGAAACTGAGCCAGCTTCTAGAGTAAGATCGTCTGTGTAAGCAGCTATTTTAAAGGGAGATCCCAGGATGTTTATACCTCTGATATGTTCTTGAATAGATTGAATAAGGGGATTGATTGCAAGGACATATAGTAAAGGAGAAAGAGGGTCTCCTTGTCTAACTCCTCATTCTACCTTAAAGGGTTCTAAAAGATTGTCTGAGTCAAGAATATATGCTTGTTGAGAAGCGAAGAGTGAAGTTATAATTCTGATGAATTTGTTTTCAAAATTCATCTTGTTGAGTACTAGTTGCATAAATTGGTGGCTAACTCTGTTAAATGCTTTTTGTTAGTCTAAGAACAAGAGCCAGTATTGTTTTGACTGGTCTGGTTGATTTCTTAGTACTGTTATGATGTCTAATACAGCATCAGAGATAGATCTTCTCGAAATAAATGCTTGTTGAGCAGGGTTAATAACTTCACTGCAGATCACGTTTAGCCGGTTTGCTAGTATTTTCATGAAAATTTTGGTATCACTGTTGACTAGAGAGATTGGCCTCCAGTTGTTTATGCTTTCCAAGTTGTCAGTTTTCTTTGGAATGAGTGTAATCATATTCTTGCTTCAAGAGTGTGGAATACGTTCTGTTAGTAGAATCTGATTAAAGAGCTTAGTAAGAATTGGGATCAGGGCTTCCTTTAGAATTTTGTAAAATTCATATGTTAGCCCGTCTGGGCCTGGTGACTTATTATTAGGAAGCTTGTCAATAATTGCACTGATTTCTTCTTCTGTTATCTCTTTGGTTAAGGCATTATTTGCATTTTGTGAGATTTTTGGTGTGTTGTGTAAGAGCTCCTCTGCTGCTGATAGATTAATGCTTTCTGATTTATAGATTTTCTCGTAGTAGCATTTAATATAAGATAAAGTGTTAGCAATATCTGTTGAGCTAGGGTTGTTTGGGTCTTTGATTTTGGAACTGCCTGATGTTGCATGTCTGATTTTGTATCGAGAAAAGAAGTACTTTGTAGATTTCTCTCCTTCCTCAATCTATCTAGCGTTAGATCTAATTTGCTATCTCTCTGAGAGTAGTTGTAGTTCTTCTTGTAGCTGCGCCTTGGTTTCTTCGAGTGCAAATTGAAGGTCTGTAAGTTTGTGATCCCTGGCTATTCTATTACTCATATTTGCTAGTCTCCTATGTAAAGTTTGGATTTTCCTTTCTGGAGGGAGGTTTTGTTTAGCTGCCCTGATTATTGATTGAATTATGCATTTGTGTAGGTCCCACTTGTCGAGGTTTTTAATTTTTTGAAGTTTTACAAGGATTGCATCCCTAGTCTCTGAGTTTGAGAGTAATTTAGAGTTGAATCTCCATAAGGTAGTATGTATAGAGGTTGACTTGAAGCTGATAGTGCATTCGACAAGAAGGTGATCTGAGTTGCCAAACTGTGTTTGTGTTTCCTTGTTTAAGAAACTGTAATTAGAATCTATAAAGATATAGTCGAGCCTTGTAGCCATTTTGTGACTATTTCTGGTGTTTTGGTAAAAAGTTAGAAAAGGGCTATTTGTTGAGGTTTCTAATGTATCAGTGAAGTCTGTCATTAGATTCTTGACCAGTTCTCTAGAAGGGTCATTTTGTATTGGAGCTTAGCTTATTCGATCTTTTTGAGGGTTTAAGTTTACATTAAAGTCCCCTGTTATGGGTATAGTAGTTGTATAAGGTTATTCAGCACAAAACCTGTAATAGATTAGTAGAGTAAGATATTATTAGAGAAAGGTTGCGGTAATTGTAAAGAGTGATGATTAATAAAAGAATTTTGAAGATATAAGAGTTGTGATGTTGAAATATCAAGATTGTTTAGTATAAAGTTAGATTGTATATTTGATTTAATTATGTCAAAGATTAGTTGTAGGTTTGAACAGAATAGCCAGTGTATACTGTCATCAGTTTGGTTACAAGAGAAACATTGTTTGGTTTTAATAATATTTGAATAGTATGTGTGTAATTGAGATATAGTAGGAAGGTTGTTTAGGAGGTTTTTAACTTGAAAAGTTTTGGTTTTACTCAGGTTGTAATTAGTGTAATTAGATGAGTGAAAGAAATTGTTGTTAATTACTGCCCAAGTTAAATTCCAGTTAACTTGTTTTGAAAATTGCTTCCAAAGTTGTGCCTGAAATTGTGAGGATCACATGGCTATTATAAAAGCATTACAGATATTTTTAATAAACTTGCATGTTAGCTGTTCAATAGAGAAGTTTTCTTATTAGAGTATATAGGAATTGTTGAAGTAGTTTGTGAGATTGAATTCAAGAAATCCTAAAAGTAAATGATGTGAAGTTAGATAATCTGCTATGTTATTAAATTCATTATCGCTGTGGGCTTGAACTTTGTGAAAAGTAATATTAATATTTTGTAATTTAATAAAATTAAATAAAGTTTCCTAAATTTGCCAGTAATTATATTTTGTTTTCGTGTTATAGTTTTTTGTTTGTTGTTGAGCTTTGTTGAACTTAGATATTACTAATTGTGAGTCAGTAAAAATTTGTATACTATAGTTTTTTGGTATAATACTTATAGCTGAGAGTATTGTGATAAGTTCTGCTTTGTATGATAAAGGCTATGTTTTAATTTGTGTTGCAAAGGTTTGAACAATTTAGTTGTTGATAATTTGAACCTAGCCAATTCCCATAGAGTATTGGTCTATGCATATATTTTGTACTGAACTATCAGTATAAAATATGAACTCTTGTTGGTTAAAATTTTTTAGAGCTATGTTGAGTAGAGATTTAGAGGTTTTATTTGGTTTAAATATTTCAGTTGTATAGTTGTTTTCTAAGTTAATACTTGAAAGAGGTAGAATGTTAATAGATATCTAATTGCTAAATTATAAATTAGATCAGTTATATTAGCATTAAGCTTTAGTTTGTTAGAAGAGTTATTTGTAAGAGGCCTAGTTCAGACTTTAGTACTATGTGTAGCTGATATATCAATAGTATATAGGTTTGTAATATAGTTAGAGTTTAGGCTACAACTCAGACAAGGAGTATAGTTAATTTGTAGGTTAGGATAGTAGGATATATAGCTAGAATTGTAGTTAATGCTCCAGTGAGCTATTGATATAGAATTGTTGTTAGAAGAAAATTTACGAGCTTTTCCTAAGATAATTTGATCATTTGTAGTTGATAGAATCTATAGTTTTCTGGCTTTAAAATGACCTGTACTTAATAGAAAAGAATTAGGGGAATTTAAAGCTATTGATTCTATAATTTCTCTAGTATATGAGTTTGTTGTGATTATTTCTTCTAAGAAAGAAAACCATAAGGGCTATTTTCTTTTAGGCAAATGAAAGACTCAAGAAGAGATATATTGCTACTTAAGAAGAGTATTATTTTCAGAAGTTGTAAGTTGGTCTAAGTAGATAAGTTTCTTCTTACAAAGTTGTTGTTTAAATGTTGAGTATAGTGTGTGTTTGCTAAGTATATTTTCTAGTAGATATATATTGTGTTAGTAAGTTTTTGAAATTGATAATTATGATTAGCAGTGACAACTAAATTTAATAGATTGAGAAGTTTGATAATTTTGCAAGTAGTTGTATGTTTATTAGACTCATCGATCAATAGGTTTGGGTGTTGGAAGAGATTTGTAGTAGACTATAAGTTGTTTTAGAGTTGTTGAACTTGTATTTGAGTAGATAATCCTAATAAATCAGAATTATTAAGTTATAAAAGAAAGTTAGTAATATGATGCTGTAGTTGGATATCTCAAATATTTTTAATGTCATAAATATTATGATTAAGCATAGTGCTATTTGGGAATGTTTTAGAATGACTAGCTTTATGTTTAGCAACTGTAAGATATTTTGACAAGATTTTTTAGCATGTTGTCAAAGGAATAACAATATTTTGTAT
>CAJVPM010001767.1:0-11217 GCA_910592325.1 Scutellospora calospora | reverse complement strand
TGTTTCTTTTGGTTTCTTTTGTATAGTTGATTATTTTTAATACAAAAATATTTGCTTTTTCTTTTTAATTATTCTTTTTGAGTTAGGGTTGAATTAAAAGGGTATTCTGCTATTTCTAAAAATATTTTAAGATTTTGATAGTGTTCTGATTCCATTTTAAATAATTTATGCTAGAATACTGACTACCTAGACTAGATTACTTTTAATATTGAGTTTAAATATATAAATATAGTAGTCTAATAAAGTGTGAAGTTAGGTATTGTCTACCAAACAAAATTGCAGAGATGTGTAGGTAAGTAATTGTTATATTCATCTAAAAGATGTTTCTAAAAGAGGTAACCACCAAAGTATATTTGTTAAGGATAATTAGTTTGAATAGTGTAGTAGTTGATTTAGATATTTGTAACAAGTTGTTAGATTTATAAGTTTTCAAGTTGTTATCCAAATAAAGGTTAAGAGAAGAAGATTTATAGAAGCAAGGCAAGGTTTCATTGATTTCATCCTATTGTTTATTATCAGATATGCTCTAATAGCTTTGTTTGACAATTTTACTAGAATATTGTTTATACTTTTTCATAATCAGAGTTGAGTATAACAGAGAGAGCATTAATTACAAAAACTATATATTTTTGTTCTATATCAACATTTAGCACAAGAACCTTTTCAATATCTAGTAAGTTTTTTGCTTTTGATATTGTCATTATTAAATCTATTGCTGATATATTCAAGATAATATCAGGTACAAAATTGTCTATTATAGAAGATTCTATTATAAGAGAAGGTTATTGTAATATAAGGTCTAATTTCATCAAAAAAGTTAGGAAAGAAGTTATCTTGTAGAGTTTTTTCTACTTTTGCAAAGTCTTTTAAAGTTCAGATTCTTTTTTGGAGTTCAGTTTTATTATTTTCTATTAAGTTTTCTTCTAAAAGAAAAATAGTATCACTTTAAGGGTTTAAATCATCATATTCATTTTCTAAGAAGAATATTTCTACTATATTATCTTCTGGTATAGTAATTAGAGTTCCTTTAAGAGCAACTTCAAAAGCTTCTTGTTCAGTAGACAAATCAAAGAAGTTTACTTCTTTTAATAATTTATCTTTTTTGTATATTCTTGATAAGGAGTTAGCATTATTATACTTTCTTCCTACTCTATGAATTATAGTAAAGTTATTCCTTATATTGTAAAGGAATGCAGACAAATTTGCCTACATAATTATCTAAATATAGTAATAATTTATATTTTTAAAGATTTAAAATATTTAAGTAAAATTTTATATATAAATATTTGAAAATAAAGATTATATTTTTGTAATATTTATTTTTATATTATAAGACAAAAAGTTTGTGTTATCTATAAGCTATAATTCTTAAAACAATTTGATAAAATTTTTAAAAAATATAACTTTTAATTGAAAAAATTTAGACTTGTTAAAGCCAAATTTTAAAGCTTTATTACTCAAAAGATTTTTAATAAATTTAAAAAACTTTCTTAATAAAGTTAATAAAACAGATATTTAAAACTATTTTTTAATTAGTAAATATATTATTAAAATTAATATTTAAAATTTTTATCTGATATTAAAAATTATTTTTAAAAGTTGTAGGCAAATTTAGCTGCAATACAATTTAAGAGATAAGATTATTAAATTTTATTCTGAATAAGTATTTTTTTTTACTAACAAATATCTTAAAAAAAATATAATATTAACTTTTAAAAATTTGATAACTTAGAAAATTCTTTTCTATATAATGAATTACTTAAAATAAACAATAACTAAAGTTGTATATATAGCTTGTTATTACTCTTTATAGAATTACAAACAGTAGGGATTATTAATATATAATCCTGTTTGCAACTCTAATAAAATTCCTTTAGTAATATAAGCTACCTTAATAACAAAAAAAAAATTTTTTATTTTTTAGAAACTTTTTTTAATAAAATCTTCTATATATATAAATACTATTATTATTTTTAAATTAAAATTTTATTTTTACTTAAAGCAGAATTCTATTTCAGGAAGGTTATATTATAAGTTTAGGTAGCATATATACTACTCAAAAATAAAGAAATTTTTAAAAAAGTCTATAAAATAATTTTAGAAGAAATAGTTAAAAACAAAAAAAACACATTTCATATTATTATAGATGATTTCAATATAGCACTTAATAGAGAATTAGATATAAGTTGCAAAGGAAAAAGAATATTAGATACCAATTCAAAAGTTATAAAGTGGCTTAAAAAAATGGATTACATAGAGACCTTTCATTTTTGCAACTCTAATACAATCAAGTTCTCATAGTCAAATAGTAGAGTTGCAACAAGAATAAATTATATTTGGTATTGTCAAGATCTAAAACTATTTATTATAAGAAGTAATATAGATAGTACAGAAACCATAACAAATAGTAACTATAATATAGTTTGACTACAAATAAATAGTGTAGATCTGTTCGAATAAAATAAAGTAAGAAACCAAAAAGAAAAGAAGGAAACAAGAAGAATATATTATTACAACAAAGCTACAAAAGAAGATTGAGAAGTATATAGTCATAAAGTAGAACAAATATTTCAAAGTGCAGAAATAAAGCAAGAAAAACAAAATAGTAAAATAGAAAATACTGAAAAAGAAAGTATTGATGATAGTTGGAATACAATAGTAAAAACAATTACAGTAGCAGCAAATAAGTATATTTTATCAATGAAGATACAAAATACAAAGAGCTAGATTCAAAAAGAAATATCAAAGTTATTAATATATAGCAGAATAAAGATACTTAGAAAATTGTTTAGAAAGAGAATAAATAGTCTAGAGGAAAGCATAGAAGAAATAGATGAAATACTCTATAATGCATGAATTAGATATCTAAATAGTGAATACAATATATAAATACTTGAGCTACAAGGTAAGTAGAAAAAAGAATAATATATAAAAATTAAAAAATAGTAGAATATACTAAGAGAAAGAGCAAGAAGAGAAGTTAAAATAAAGAAAGAAAAAGAAATTAGTGAATATATTAGAGAAGATTCATAATAGATATAGCAAACCTAAAAAAAATATTTAATAGCTTATTAGAATAACATTATAGCAAAATTATTTTAGACAAAGTATTAGTTAATAGTAAAGAAAAGTTGGTGAATGCAACATTAAAAACAGAAGAAGAGGAGATTAAGGAAGAGGTAGTAAGACACTTCTAAGACCAGTTTAGATGAAAAGAATATAAATTCAATGAAATAGATAACAAGTAGAAAAAAATATACAAAAAGCAAGATAGCATCAGAAAAGAGTGATACAAACCAGTTATAGAAGAAATTAAAGAAAAAGAGTAGAATGAAGTAATAAACATATAACAAAAAAATACTGCACTAGAAATATCAGGTATTGGCTATAAGCTAATCAAAAATATAAACAATGAAAGCAAAAGATACTAATAGAGTTTGCAAACAGGGTCATTCTAGAAGAGAAGTTTCTAAAGAAGTAGAAACTTGGCCAAATCTATCTAATTTTTTTTTTTTTTTTTATTGTTACAACAGGACCTCAATGCCAGTTAATTTTTATTAAGTTGTTTGTAGGTTTATATTGATAAGTGAGAGTACAATTAGTCATACGTACAACTTTTAATCATTGTCTATTTAAAGGTTCTACTTGGAGGTTACCTACTAATTGCTATATCTAGTATCCCCTTGCGAATACTATATTTTAAACTCTCTAGTGTACAGTTATTCCTAATATTTAACCTAATTCATCTTAAACTTGCACAATCTTGTGCTGCCTTATAGAGGACCACTCAGACTAGCCTTGCACCTCAGTTTTCATTATTAGGAGGGCTCTATCTCAAGGTACCTTTTTATTCTTGTCAGGAGGGCCTGCGGAATACCCCAACTATGCTGTGCTATATCCCAATTAAGCTAGCATATATCCTTATAGATGTTTGTACAAACCCAGTTTCTACTGTAGCTCTCCACTATATATAGTCCTCTGAGATTTCTGATATTTCATGAGGTAGATCCTCCTAATCTAGTTAGCCACTAAGCCAAGTTGGTGTTGTTGCTAATGCAAAGCACTAGGCTGTATTATATAGTAGGCTTACTCATATCTATTGATCTCATATCTTCCATACTTAGGTTTTTCACTAGATCAAGCATTAACCAGTTTGATCATTAAAATTTGTATTACTTTATCTAATTCAGGATTTCTACTATGCAGATCCCCTGCTTGTAGATTCTATCAAGATTTATTCGTATAACATAACTTGAATATTGCATCATACTTCCAATATCTGATTGATATTGGTGCAATATGATTTACAGGATTACAACTCCCAGAAACGGACAGGGTTAACTGTAAGTTGGATACAAAGGTCTAAATAATTATTCAAACTTGTTAACAGTGAGATTTGAACCCCAAATATCTTACATATGGTCCAACAACCTAACGACTACACTAAGATCACTAGATCTTAATCTATCTAATTTCAAAGAGTACTAACTAGAAATATAATCTAGTAGCTACATGACCTATTATATTACTTAAAACTTTTAGGAAGCTAGTAGTAAGAATTGTTCAGAAAAGACCATGCAAAATAATAAGTTAAAAGAATATACTTAAAGGTGCAAACTTTGCAGAACTATCTGAAGAATATATAATAGCTCCAATATATATCATAAATAATATAATCAAAGATGCTAAACAAAAAAAATAGTGAACTTTGAATAGTATTTCAAGATATAAGAAAAGCATTCATTTAAGTTAGTATGATAGTATTTGAACTTGCTATAAAAAGGATAAAGTTTTCTGAAAATCTAATTATGTTTATTAAGTACTTATACAAAGATTATAAAATTAGAGTAATCACGGATAGCAAACTAACAAGTTTCTTTATAGCAGGGGATAGAATAGACTAAGAGAAAGTTATTTTACCTTTGATATAGAGAATCTTTTATAATCCACTACTAGTACATATATAATAAGCAAAACTTGAATACCAAATATATCTGAATTGGCTATCAGATATAAGTAAAGATATTGCAAAGAAGAAGATTATTAAGGTTTCAGCATTAGCTTACGCAGATGATATTATATAAGTCATATTATCTAAAGACTTACTACAGAATATTGTAAATATATATAATAAGTTCTTTAAACTAAATAATATAGAGATCAATAAAGCAAAATCTGAAATAATTGCATAGAGAATAGATATAATACTCAAAGTATCAGATGGTATCTGAATAGGAATACTACCAGAGTATGTTGAAGTTAAGAAAATAGAAGAAAGTATAAGATTCTTAGAAGTTTAGATTAATCTCAAAAACCAAGAAAAAGCAAGTATAAGCCAGTGCAGAAAAGTAGTAGGCAGTATAACAAGCATGTTAAAAATAAAAAAGTTATTAGTCAATTAGATAGTATATATAAACAAGTACTATTACTTAAATTAGAGTATATTCTATTGAATATATTAATAGAGAAAAGAAATATGATATAATACACCAACTATTTCTTAGACTATTAAAGCAAAAAGCTGAACTACTAATTACATATGTAAATGCAACAATTCTATATAGAGAAATCTTTAGAATTATAAGTTTATAGTAGAAGCATATAGAGTATCATATATCTGAGCTATTTATATATATAAATTCAAATAGCCTCTTAAATAATACAACTAATATATGACTTAAACAATACCAATTAGATATAAACTAAGTAGAATATATTCTATTAGCACAAAACAATAATTAGAAAGATTTTAGTATTAAAAATCTAGATGCTAAAATATTATATTTTGCTAAAAAACTTGAATTTATAGTCTCTAACAGTATAAACACAGAAAGCTAGAACATTTTAGGATCAAATAGAAGAAAAGATTTGCTAGTTGAAAATATTTTCAGAAAAGTTAAAAGAGAAAAGAGCATAGTTAAAGCTAGCAGGCTAAATATTTGGTATTTAAATCAGCTTCTTGATCACAGAAAAGAATATATGATAATTTGGAGACAATTTAAAATACTAAAGAAAAAATATGTAGAGAAAAAAGCTAAATAGTTTGTAATATTAGAAAAAGAAGTAATTAAAAATATGCATTCAAGAAGAATTAAAGAGAAGTTTAAAGAAGAAGAATACTTACAAATTGAGTATAAATGAGAAAAGATATTCAAAGACAAAAGAAAAGGAGAATAAATTTTGTTTGAGATAGGTACAGTTAGAAAAATAGAATTAGGACATATTACAAAAAAAAGTAGAAAAACTATAGAAGTAGAAGTATAGGAAGAAGATAAAGAAAATAAAATACAACAAACAGAAAAGTATAAAGAAGATTTTAAAATACTGAAGAAAGAAGATAGCAGAAGATGAGTAGAGTTAAAAAAAGTGCAAGATATCTCAAATTTAATTAGAAAGAAAAAAAGTGATATATATATAATAGCAAACAAGAAGAAGCTACTTAGAAGAGATGAAAAAGAAAAGAGAACTGCAAGGTACAATGAAGTAAAAGAGCTCATAGATCTCAAGAGAGTAATAATAGAAGATAATTGAGGTGCAGAATAAATAAAGCAAATAATTAATGAAGAAAGTATTAGAGTAGAACTAAATGATAGTCTTAGAAAAAATATAAAGAGAAAAATGATAGTAGTATATACTAATAGATCATTGAAAAGAGAGAACGTACAGCAAAAAATAGTATATAGTATAGTATAGAAAAACAAGCAAAATGAAGTAGTGTATAGTCATAAGGGTAGAATTAGAAACTGGTTCTTATCAACTTGAGTGGAACTAGTAGCATATTTAATAGCAGTATTTTTTTTTTTTTTTTTTTTTTTTTTTTTTTTTATTGATACAATGCCATCAGCTGAAACTTTTATTGGTTATTTGATAGTAGATAATGATACATATTGTGAAGATACAACTAGGTACATATACAACTTTAAATTGTCTATTTAAGTAGTTCGCCCGAAGGTTCTACACTAGTTGCAATACCTGAAATCTATTTGAAGATTCCCTATTTAAACCCTCTGGTCCTATAACTTACCCATTTCTATCTGTTTATACTAAGCTAGCCTAACCCTGTACTACTTCTCCAGAAAGATACCTGAGCTAATATATACCCACAAACTTTATGATTTGAAGCCTAGGCCCATCTCAGGTATCCCTTCACTAACTTCCAAATCAATGAGCTCTGTGGTACTCAAATATGCTACGCTATATCCTAATCTAGCTTGCATATACTCTTGTTCGATGTTTGTACAAACCCAGTTCTTATCATGGTCTTCTACTAAGTTAGTCATTCGTGCCTCCAGATATTACATGAAGTAGATCTTCCCAAATCTGTTGCTTGGTGTTGCCTGCTTTGCCACCAGATATTACACGAGACAGATTCTCCAAATCCAGTTAGCTGCTAAGCTAGGTTGGTGTTGCTGTACAACCTCGTGTAATGGACTTACTCGCACCTGTTTTGTTGATCCTTCTGTACTCAGGACTTATTTGTATCTATTTCACTGATCTTTTCGTACGCAGATTTCCTTTTCCAAATCAGACGTTAACTGGTATAACTGTCAAAATCCATACTACTTTACCTAACTCGAGATTTCTACCATGCAGGTCTCCTGCTCATAGATCCTATCAAGATTTATTCATGTAATGTTATGCCTCACTGAACGCCCTATTACACTACTAATATCCTAATTGGTATTGGTGCAACGTGATTTACAGAGTTACAACCTCAAAAACGAGCAGAGTTTACCATAAGTTGAATACAGATGTCTAGGTAATTATTCAATTCTGTATATAGTAGGATTTGAACTCTAGACTTCTTGCATGGCGGTCTGGCAACCTAACTACTACACTAAGATTACTAGACCTTTAATAGCAGTATTAATAGAACCAAATAAATGTAATGCAGAAATATGTACAGATAGCACATATGTAATATTAGTAATAACAGAAAGCCTAAAAAATAAAAATACATGATGCTGGCTTAAAACCAAAAATAATAGCCTTTTACAAGCAATAGTCAAAGCTTGCAGAAGCAAGAAAATACAACTAGAGCTGACTAAAGTAAAAGTACACTCAGGTGATCTATATAATAATACTGCAGATCAGTTAGCAAAAGAAGGTGCAAATAGAGTTATACTGCTAAAAGTCAATAATATTAGTATCAAAAATATTAAGTTTATTCTAAAGTGGAAAGGTTGCAAATTAGACAAACTACTAAGAACATTTGTTAAGAAGTTAGTTCAAACAATATACAAAGCAGAATAGATATAGTTAAGGAAAAAAATGATATCTGGCATTAGTATTGTTTCAAAAGTCAAAACTAGAAAGTATTTAAAGGCTTGTTAAGAAGTTGTAATAAGCAGCAGAGTAGAAGTATAAAAGCAAACCACCTATATATATTTAAAGTAAAGTATATTAAAAATCTGCTTCCTACTATCAAAGTATTAAACAATAGAAAACCAAATATATTCAAGGACAATATATGCAAAAGATGTTTTAATAAGCCAGAATCAGATGAGCATATTATCTGCTATGAAAAAGTACAGAATATACTAACAATAATAAGTGAAGAAGTTTGGAAAAAGATACAAAGTAATAAGAGAAGAGAAGAAAGTTAGGATCTCTATGAGTTAAAGCAGATCATGATAAAGATATCCAAAAAAGAAAAACAAATCCAAAATGTTGAATAGCTATAAGAAATCTTAAATGAAAATATTGCTAGAAAAATAAAGGAAGTAATTAGTACAAAGAAATCTACTATAAAATTCTAGTGCATATTCTAGAATCTTTGGATAGAATACATATACTTAGAAGTCTAGATCTAAAGATGTATAGTTATGAATAATTGGGAAAAAGATGAAGAAATATTACCAAAAGACAAGAAAGCTAGCAAAATAAAGAAAACAAGAGAAAGGAATAAAGGAAAAAGACAAACAAAGCAAGCCAAACTATGTTAGATAAAGAATGAGTAAATGAGAACAGTAGGGTATTAAGTTTAGACTTTAAATTAGCAAAAGATAGTTTGTTAGAGAGAATTATAAAAGGAAAAAAAGGTTTATAAATATAATTAGCAAATATAATGAGCTGTAGCATCCTTTTTTTAAAGTACTTTTAGTTACTTATTCTATGAGTTTGAAAGTAAAGAGGTCAAAGGTTACTATAGCAGATTGCACTTAGGTACTATAATGGTAATTGAGTGAGTTAATACTTAGTAGTAGTCACTAGATAGTAATATATATTATATAGAAATATTTTAGTTATAGATTAAAATTATTGATTAAATAAAGTATTAGCATGATTGCTAAAAAAAAAAAAAAAAATTAAAATTTTATTTTACTATTTATAGTAAACTAAATTTAAAGAGAATAATATAAGTAGATATATAAAAAAATCTATTTATATAGCAACTCAAATAAATAATAGTAAAACTTAATATATAAAGCAAACTTTTAAGTTTAGTATAACTATAAAACTAAACTTTATATAGTGAATATATATATAAAAGACTTTTTAATACTTCTAATTCTATATCTTTAAAATCTTTTAAAATACTTATCTGTTATAATATATTTCTAAAATATTATAAGCTTTTTTTACTAAAATTTTAGATCTTTTATTATTATTATTATTATTATTATTAAGACTATCTCCTTAGCTAATTAAATTTTATTAATTTTTATTATAGAGTTATATATATAGTTTTTTTTAAAATTTATAATTACATAATAAATATACAATAAGCTACAAGTACAACTTTAGTTATTGTCTAATTTAAGTAGTCTGCTATATAGATATTAGACTATTTATTTGATTCTATACTATACTGCTATATCTGCAATCTACCTATAGGTTATCTATTTAAATACTTTAATTATTAACTTATCTCTTATATCAATTAATTTTACTACTATATCTGACTATTTAAGCAAGCTAACCTGTTTGTTAATCTTTCTTTGATATAATTTAAATCTTGTTAAGATGTATATTATTTAATATATTATAAGCATGCAGAGTTTTAGTTAACTTTAGAAGCAATTCTTACTAGAATAGTTATATATTTATTTTACTAATTCATCTAGTTTAGACTCCTATAGTATTTATATAACTCTAGATTTTACTATAGTTCTCTACTAGTTAGTTAATCTAGTTCTTTTCTAGTATCTAGCTAGTTACTTTACCTTTCTATTTAGTAACTTTAAAACTTTCTACTTTTATTAAATTGAGTTTTCTTTTCAGATCAAACTTTAACTAATGAAGTTTTGTAAAAAGGCTGTATTACTTTACTAACTTAGAATTTCTACTATACAGATTTTCTGCTCATATATTCTATTAAAATTTTTTTATATTATATTATAATATATTTTTAATTTCAAATTAATTTAACATAACTTAATTTATAAAGTATATTTCTAGAAACAGACAAAGTTTATTATAATATGTCATAAAATCTAAGAAATTATTCAAATTTATTAATATTAGTATTTAAACTTTAAATATATTATATAGCAGTTTAGTAACCTAACTACTATACCAAAATTACTAAATTTTAAATATTAGATATCTTATAAAATTCTTAAAAAAATAAAAATTAACTAAATTAATAAGATTTTTATTTAATAAAAAACTTAATAAAGCTTATATATTTCTTTTTTATAGTAAAAATTTTCTTTTAAATTATATATTATTTAACTTCTTTACTATTTTTAAATACTATTCTTTAATTATAATATAAGCAAATTTGCTTATATAAAACTTTAAATATTAATTTTAAATATATATTTTCTAAGTAAAATATATTTTTTAATATTTACTTTAACAACTTTGTTAAGAAAGATTTTTAAAATTATTATAAAAGTTTTAAGTAATAAATCTTTAAAGATTTGCTTTAAAAATTTTAATATAAAATTTTTAGTTAAATTTTTTTAAATTTTATATATAAACAAAGCTAAAAATAATTTTTACTTCCAATATAAGTATAAATTTTTATAAGTAAATTACAAAAGTTATAATAATTAAAGTTGTAATCTTTTAAAAGTTTTATCAAATTGTTTAATAAATTATATTTCTAAAACCTAAATTAAACAAGTTTATATTGAAATACAAATAAAATTTTTTTATAAAATTAGCTATTTCTAGCTCATATATATAATTCTTTTATAATATAAAAACAAATACTGCAAAAAAATAATTCTTATTTTTAAATTTTATTATCTATAATTATTTTTTTAA
>CAJVPM010001766.1:0-11220 GCA_910592325.1 Scutellospora calospora | reverse complement strand
GACACATTACTAGTATTGCAAAGCTAGTTAACCTCAAAGCAAATCTACTAGAGTAGTCTGTACCTATTTTACAGATTTATTTAGCTTAGACCCTTGTAGATATTTGTACAACTCCAGATTCTACTGTAGTCCTCCACTAGTCAGTCGACCTAGTCTTTTTCTAGTATCTAGTCAGTCCTAGTTACTCATTGCCTAGAGATCTTGAAACTTTCTACCTTTATTAGACTAAGTTTTCTTTTCAGATCAGACTTTAGCTGATATAGTTCTATCAGAAATATGTACTACTTTACCAACTTGAGATTTCTACTATGCAGGTTCTCTGCTTGTATATTCTATCAAGATTTATTCATATAATATTATGCTATACTTTCAAGTTCTAATCAATTTAGTACAATTCAATTTACAGGAATATGCTTCAAAAATGAATAGGGTTTACTGTAACATATCACAAGGTCTAAGAAATTATTCAAATTTATTGACAGTAGAATTTGAACTCCAGACCTATTGCATATAGTCCAACAATCTAACTACTATACTTGGTTACTAGATCTCTATAGATATCTATTTGTTTTCTTGTCTACTTTGTTTTCTTAAATAGAAATATAAGTATTGGAATCTTGAAGGTTTAGCAAATTTAAAAGCTAAAAGGTCAGCAGGTTATAGCTTGGCTATATTAGAAAAATACTTTGAATAATTATAATATAGTTTTAGAAGTATTCTTTATATATATTAAAGATGAATATATAATTAGAGCTTACTCAGATAGTAAACTTATTTCTATATATTTTTTCATTATATAGTAATAAAGTATATAATCAAGCAATAATAAATTTAAATACTAATATAAATAAAAAACAATTTAAAATTTTATGCATTTTTGAATATTTACCTAACAAAGTTTATAATAATCAGTAGAATATATTTGATTTATTAATAATATTTATTTTAGCTAAGTTTTGAATTACTTGAATTTGGCATAATACATACTAGCTTTACTACTAGAAATTCAGTACAAGATATATATATATATTTAGTTAGAACAAAATAATTAATATTATCAAATGATCAGTATATACCTTAATATAATGATAATATTTATAGTTATTCTGAGATAGAACTCAAGTTAACTAAAGTTAACAGATCAAAAAGATACTAAACAAGAGTAATAAGCTTTATAAAAATAGTTATAAGAACAGACAAGATTCAATACTACATACTGAAACAATTAGTTTATACAGTAAGTTAGTCATTTAACTATAGGAAACTTTTTATAATCTACAAATAGTTTATCAAAAATGAGTAATTAGATTTAGTTAGTATTTAGAGCTTATAAATAAGTAGCTCTAGTTATTTTCTATTATTTGAGTTTTTAGAGTAATATACTAATATTATTTTTCTACTTAATTAGAATTAATGATTTGGAGGTTTTAACTTTGAAGAATAAATACTACAGTATATCAGATATTCTAATACTTGAAACTACAATTACTATAGTATATTAGGTAACTAGACTTTATTAAATAACTTTAACTAACTATAGTATATTAAACTAGTTAGATACAAAGACTATAATTAATCTTAGTACATTAAAATTAACCAAACAGATTACAGAGTAGATATTATATAGATAAGATAATAATAAATATACTGTATATTAATTTAATAATATTAATTATTCAGAGTAAAATATATTTAGAAGTTAATAATTATTCAATAAAAACTCAGTTTTAAAAGCAAAACTATGAAGTTATTTTTATTATAAGTAAACTTGCTCTTATTATATACTGAAAACAGTAGGTTTATATAGTAAGTTAGTTATTTAGTTATAGAAAACTCCTTATAATCTATGAAAAGCTTGTTAAAAGAGAGTGTTTATATTTAGTTAGTGATTTAGGCTCATAGATAAGTAGTTGTTTTTAATCTTCTAAGGTTCAAATCTTTAAAGATAATACCACTAAAATCAAACATCTACTTACTAGAGATAGATCATCTATAGACTTTAATTTGTAAAGAATAAATACTATTGTTTATCAAGTATTCCAATTATTAGAACAATAGTTACTACAGTATGTTAGATAACTAGAACTAAATAAAATAACTACAACTAACCTCAGTACATTGAGTTAGTTAGAATCAAAGACCACAGTTAATTTTAGTATATCAAGATTAACTAAACAATTTACAATATATGTATCATATAGACAAGACACAGTAAATATACTGTATATCAATTTAATGATGAATTAGGTTATAGAAGTTAAAAGAAAAAATTAATTTAGTAGAAGTATAGTTTATTCAGAGTTTAATATATTAGAAATCAATATTTATTTTAATAAAGGATTCTAGTTTTTAATAGTAAAACTACAAAGAGTTATTCTTTATTATGAGCAAACTTGCTTTTATTATATATATTTATATAACTATGTTTCTTATAACTCTTTTAATACTTAAACACATTTTAACTATTAAACTTCTTATAATACTTAAAACTTTTTAATTTCTTTTATGCTTTTATTTCTTATATGTATTAAAACTCTTATAACTCTTTTAATACTTATAAGACTTTTAACTCTTTTATTCTCAAGAAACCTATTAAAGGCAAAAGATCTGCATACCTATATGCAGATACTGTGACATATAGACTTCTGACCTTCATGTGTTTCCGAAGCTACTTTTCCTATCTCACAATACATATTATATCCTATGTTTTACATAACTTTTTTATTACTTATAGTACTTAAATTTATTTTAATACTCTAATGTTCTAAATGTCTTAAAATCACTAAAACCTATTAATTCCCTATACTTTCTTTCTCATCTTAATTCCTTTTTCCTACTAAAACTCTCACATATCTTTTATTATATAAAAGAGTTTTAGCTTTTTTATTCATGGAAACCCCATTAAAGGTTAGAGATCTGCATATCCGTATGTAGATACTGCGGCACTCTGACCTCCGACCCTCATGTGTCTTCTGGTACTTTCACGTCTCACAATACATAATCAGATTAAAACCTTCCATATATAGAGATTCTAACTCAATAAGGCAATAGTCAAGTTATCGCACATTGTAAAGGCCCTCTGGAAATACTACACTCCGACGTGGTACTATGTCCTATTTTTAGTTTGTAGATTCTTGTTTAGCCTGTTTATTGTCAAACATGTATAATTAGAAGCCTCGCCGTAGATTTGTGTCAATCTTCTCCATGTTTAGTTATCGAATTTATCAAATTTATTTTATTCAAATGTATTTACTAGTATCGCGAAAAGTATAAAAGCGATACCTTTTACCCTCAAATAAAATAACTCAGCTCACTGCGAGTTCAATAAAACAATCTCAGATTTGAGAAATAAAATACCTTCCCATAGTAACCCCGATACCACATTCGTTAAATCCACAATTAACCTCCCCCCGATTATATATAAACTGACCTTGACCCTGATAAACCCGGACCAAATCCTCCACGCCCTCTTTCTGCCTTCCACTATTAGTGTTATTGTTAGTTTTGTGGTAGGTTGTAGGATATTAGTGGTGAGACCATCGTCCGACCTACCCGGACTCCTATTCAGCCCATCAACATACGTATATAAGGTGTGAGAAATGGCGTGTGAAAATTGACAACGCATAACAATATGTGACGAACAGAGTCACGCGGACCAATCAAGTGCTGAGAATTGTACAGTAAACTATACACCAATATCGCCATATAAACCATACCCTCATTTACATTCGCTCCTGGTATAAATACGAAAACCACTAAAACAATGAAGAAATAATAACGGATAAGTACTATTTATTAAGATAAGATCACTTAGTTATCTAATAGTTTACAGTTATAGAATTTAGGCATTGAATTAATCTATATATTTTTGAAAAAATGTATTTGTAACAATTATTTCCAGTTAGCCAATAATTAGGGAGCAGGGCACAGAAGTATTACTCTGGTAATATCGATATTTGGATATATCAACATCAAACCGACATTTTTTATGATAATGCATATATTGTATTTTATTAATTCTTTTCCCATGACTTTATTGCTTTGTAAGATAGAAAAGGAATGTTTTTTATTGCAAAGTACACGTGACCCTCGTTAATATCATATCAACCTAAGCCACAAATCAAATTTTTATAAATTTTTATATATTAAAATTCCCTCATATATATCAACTTTAATATGATTTCTCGTTAATATCAATATCAACATGGTTTAAAACCAATTCAAATAGGTTGATATTAGAGGGTCATGTGTATCCTGTAACGGTTGCCCTGCATTAATTCTCAGACTAAACTGGAAGTTTTAATATCCATACCTTTGATACCCCTGTAAAATAATAACAGGTCTGGAAGGTAAAGACCTCCACTCCGCTCCGGGCAATCATAAAAAATTAATTATACTAGAAATACACTAAAATTGATACCAATATATTACAATACAGCACACTACTCATTTCTAGATGCAGTACTTTGATTTTCAATAATCCATTTTTGAAATTTCTGTTCCTCTCCCTTTTGTTTTCCTATTCGAATTTATGATAAATATTTGCATCATCAATAGTTTATGGCAAAGTTAATTATTAAGTCTTTTTTTAAATCGTTTCCTATCATGTTATCTATTTTCTTGGGTTTCCTCTTTTTCGGTTTCTTTCTTGGCAAAGTTATTTGAAGTTCGAATAAATACTTGCTTGAAAAGTTTAAGATTAATTTCTTTACGCTATAATAAAATTTTATTAAACATTTCATCATAAATTTGCTTTAAATTATCAACATATCAGCAATTTCAGAATCCTCAGAAAATTTTTCAACAATCCAATAATAACAAACTAAGTTAAACGGTAATGGTTTACACCAAGGCATATTATCTCCCTTTCCATCATTCACATGAAATGAATTTGTTTTTATGTGATGTATCGCACTCTTGAAAATAAATTTGGCATCAAAATTATTTCCAATATTTTCGTATAAAAAATTTAAAAATTCAATCGTGGTGTCGCTTTGTGGTTTAATCGCTTCAATAACAATTTTATTGAAAAAATCCACGCGTAATCGTCGGATTGAAATATGGAAATCACATTCCTTTTGTTTAATTGAAATGAAAGAGTTGACAATTATTTTACCAATAATATTCAACCTAGATTTAAAGAACTGTAAAATGTCATATATGATCGCATCGGTCAATTTAAACCCTAAATCAAATAATTCCTGAAGTCTTATTATTATTACGCTTTCGTTTGGCATATTGTAGTCCCGTGATGGAACCAGAGGAAATAAGAGATGAAAGGTTCCTTGAATAACATGATCATTTACATCATACACAATATCATGATAACCAATTTCTTTCCAAGTAAGGACTAGATCTTTGCAAATTAAGATTGCTCGAGCTATTATCCTTAGTTCCCCAGAATTTTCATAACCATCTCTTGCTGGATATTCTTCTGAATTTATATCGTGTGACGATCCACTCTTTGGCCTTGGAGGAAACGGAATAAACTTCCGTTTTGAAATAACCTCCTTAATCAACTCTAAATTGTTGAATAATATTGTTCTGGCTTCATAAATGTCATGGGGCCCTCCGCTTAGATAATGAAATAATTCCATATCATTATTTCTAGATTGCCGAAAACAATCGCCAAATCTTTTTCCGGCATATTCCAGGATGTAGATAAATTCTAGAATGGGCAAATCACTTGCCCAAGGAATAAATTTTTTGGCATTTATGTTGCTTAAACCTTGTAAATAATGCAGCTGATCATATTTTCCAAAATGCAGTAAAAGCTTTTGAATAAAATATAGTGAAATTAATCCACCCCCTTCAAGAATTTCCTTGATCACATTAGCACTAGCAAACGATGGCCCTAAACGAATCGCATGAAACAAGGAATGAGCTCGGCCGAACCGTTGGAAGAGCCATTTGACCCTACAATAAGTATCCTTGGAAATTCTATACCATTCTTTACAAGAAAAAATGAGGTTTCGGGGAGACGAAACAAGAATGAAAATCGCCATCTTGATTTCATCAGGGAACTCCAGAATATGATTCGTATTTACAGTAATAGGATTTATAATAGGATTTATAATAGGATTTATAATATGATTTATAATAAATTTATTGGTTGTTTTGGCTATTTCTAATGATAACTTTTCAAGCGCTATTGAAACCTCATTTATTGTTGGACGGCTTTGTGGGGTTGAAGACCAGCATCTTTCGTAGAGGTTAGCAAAATCTTTAGGCGTTTTGACAACAATTTTTTCTCTAATATGGTTTGTTAAAATTCCTATTAATTTTTCTGTATAGGATAGGTTACTAAATGGAGGAATTCCACTCGTAAGTTCCCAGAATAACACGCCTAGACTATAAATATCCGATTTTTCATTGCGTTTATAATTTTTTTCATCCCGAAGGTATTGTGGATCTATGTATTCTACCCTTCCTTGTAAATGTGAACACGAAGAGTTATTGTCAAATTCTTGAGATATTCCAAAATCTGAAATCAAGGCTTGGCCATCGTTTATAAGAATGTTCTTAGAATGCTTGAAAAATTTGCAGCAATTTTAGAATTGATAATTAAATTTAGTGTAAAAATTAAAAAATTATATTTTACCAGATCCAGATGAATTATTTGTTTATTATGTAGTAATTTCAGTCCATTAACAATATCTTTCGCAATTTTAAAGAGTTCGGCACATGCGATTTTATAAATTCCATTATCTTGTTTTGCTTGTAAATATTCCCGTAGGGTTCCATTATTAGCATATTGCAATACCATTATGAAACTACTTTTATTTATATCTATAAGTTTATTTTAGATATATAAGTAAATTATCATTATTAAGAAATAGATTTTCAAGATTAAACATCATACCGATCGAAACCCCATATAGTTTGATGATGTTAGGATGTGAGATTCCAGAAAGAATTTTAATCTACATGTATTTATTTTATTATAATAGGACTTATACAAAATACTAAACGACAACAAAACGTAATACCTCACGAATAAATTTTCGGATAGTTTTTTCGTTCATGCTAAGGTTAGTATTAAGGTTTTTTAGTGCGTATACTTTTTCTTGTGCATTTGCTAGGTATACCAATGCAGATGCTCCTGTCCCTATATGTTTATGGTCTCTAAATAGTGAATAATCTAGTTTTTTTATATTATATATTTTTATGCATGTTTCTATCTTTTTAATATGCCCAGATACTAATAAAAATTTATGGCATTAATATATCAGATTCTATACTAATTAATGCAAAATATTACAATAACTTACGTGTATCATTTAACGAGTTACTAGTCATGTTTGAGCAAATTACTCTTTTTTTTTTTTTTTTTTTGTCCTATTAATGAATCTTCAATTAAATTTCTCGAATGGACTGAAATTTAGTTTAACATTTAATAATTTATCCCCCAAAATAGAGAAAAATTGATCATGTAAAGAATTAGCGTTACAGTTTAATTTCTCTTTATACTAAAATTTTCTAAATAAAATCTAAAGCGGAAGTAATTAATCCGTTTATATCTGGTATCTAAATAATATTCCATTTAAATTCTCTATGTAACGTACCATCAAACGTTCGGCTTATATATAATCCTATATGTTACGCCAATTTTAAAACTCACTTATAAGGACACATAACTTTATTCTCTATTTTATGCTAAATATCTACTATTCAAGAAAAAAAATTAAGAGACAAAGTGATTTGTGCCTTCGGAAGGTTTTAGAGAAAGAGCAACGATCATGAATAATTCTACACAAGGTTTTTCTAATATACAACTGCTACTACAATCTACGCAACTGACACCAAATATACAGCAGTTACCCCATTCAATGCCAACATGTATACAACAGCCTTATAATATGCCAACACATAACGTCTTTACAGTGAATTTCGATATACAGTCAAATATTATACAGCAAGCTGATATAACACCAGAATACATACAACAAAATGCGACTCCAGCAAGACTTTATGAAGATACTTGGAAATCTAGCCAATCGGTAAAAATAAGTAAGTATTGTAGAAATTAGTAGTGGATATCAATCTATTAATGCATAAATATTTTTGAATATAGTATCTGAACATTCAGAAAAGTTAGTAAGGTGTATGATAGAATGTAATCTAAGAAGCTATGATTCTTCGCAATTTAGCGACCACAAATTTATTGGAAGCGGGAGGTGCGCAATGGTATACTCAGCAATTTTTGAAGAAAAATCATATGCATTAAAAAGTCTGAATAATAACCTACGTGTTGATGATGAAAGCATTGAAGAATTCATACGTGAGGTAGTTTAGAATCCAAATTTAGTATAAGCCATACTTATTTTAAATCAATTGATTATTAGTGAATCTTATTAATGGTGTGGCCTATACTAGAGTGGTCCGTAATTAAGTATTTATTTGATTCTAGTTTAAAGCTAATAAATGAAATAATTACGTGTAGCTTCAAGATTTTTATGATATTGATCATCCTAATATTGTCAAATTTTATGGAATTTCTAGAGGTATTTTATAGCATTTAATTAATATAAAAAACTGGTGTTCACTCGCTTATTTACATTAATAATATTTAGATCTAAAAATGGGCAACTTCATGATGGTGCTACAATATGCAAATAATGGAACCTTACGGGATTATTTACAGTCAAAACAAAATGATGGTTCTTATAAAATTTCATGGGTTGAACTCATTCAAATTGCAAAGGAAATTGCCAATGGATTAAAACATTTACATTTAAACGGAATTATTCATCGGGACTTGGTAATCTATATTTTTAATTTTTAAATTTCTTTTATCAATTCTAAAATATTTACCACAAATTTCTCTAGCATCCTAATAATATTCTAATAAATGATGGCCAAGTCATGATTTCGGATTTTTGTATGATTAAACAGCTCGATGATATCTTCACATTGTCAAGCTCAAATACACAAGAGATGGTAGCATACATTGATCCGCAATACATTCTAAATGAAAAAAGATTTAAACCTAATAGAAAATCGGATGTTTATAGTTTAGGTGTATTACTCTGGGAGCTCACGAGTGGTGTTTCTCCGTTTTACAAATTGTCTTTTGTGGATAAAATGTTAAGAATTGCGAATCATGATATAGAAAAAACTGTTACCAATATACCTCAAGGTTATGTTAACCTCTACGAAAGATGTTGGTCTTTTGAACCAGATCAACGCCCAGCACTAGATGAAATTTCAATAGTTCTCGAAAAATTAACGGATGTAACATTTGGATTTATTATAAACCAATACATATGAAAAAATTTGAGATGAATATTTAGGTATTTTATGATTCTCATATTCTATCATACATAATACCCACCTAGGAGATATAGACAAAAAAAGTAAATAATTGATATGATATAGTCAGAAAAAAGAATAAAGTTGCTGTGAGTGCCAAATTAAAGTTCTGTAAAGTTTGTACAATTTGAATACATAACTTTGTCAAAAGTAAATCTTTATTAGTTTTAAAATAATAATGAAATATGAAATTTCGTTCTAATTTAGAGAATAAAAGATAGCTCATCTTAGTAAAAAATAAGTTAGATATATATTAATATTCAAAATGTTTTAATATTTCCTTCTGATATACAAAATAAATCATACCATATAAAAAAAAACAAGAAAAATTAATGAAACATCACAAATCTTCAGACAATAAAATACAAAATTTAATTATTATTGTTCATCATAGAAGCTGTCCTTTACCTATATGTTATGCCCTTTAACCTGCACATAACCATCGTAACTGACCATAATCTCATTATATCCATATTCAAACTAACAATACAAAACCTACATATCTGTAACCCATCTAAATATACTTCAGATCTATGTATACAATGTAAAACAAATACTAAATACAACTCACACTGGCTTATCTGTTCAACAAATACACACTCATTACTTACCATAATCACAACTATCTGCATAAAATTCATATCGAATTACTCTAATAACTCTATATCTAATACAATAGTTACTCAAAATATAATCGATATATTATATAACACTAACTCCAATATACCAAATCTAAATATCTTACAGTATCTAATTTTAACAACATTATTAACTCTACTAAAATCTACAACAGATAATACAAAAAAGGATCCTGCTGCAACATTATTACATAAAATTACCAAATCTATCTACAACAACCTCTAGATTACCAGATGTATAAATTTACAACAAACTACTCCAACTTCACTCACAAACACCAACACAAGAAATATAATAATTAACCTTTCTCCAATTACAATAACTAATAACAACTCACAAGAACTCATCTCAAATACTATAACTTCAACATTACTTATAAATAAGAAATTCACTATATGGTCAAACCTTTTTCTTTATAATAATACCTTTTCTAACTACATAGCAAATTTATTAATCTAGAGAAGGTCCTGCATGTTCACTCTAGTAGAGTATAGGCTATAGGGTAAACTAGCTCTAGCTCAAGTTAAAGTAATAGAATAAATGTAATATATGTAAAAATGCTATATATATTTTGAACTATTTAATAAAAACCAAGGCCAAACCTACTCTTTAAAACCTAAAAAAAAAATAAATAAATAAATTTACAAACTATGAATAAATCTACTGCTCTTTAATATAATATTTAGATTTAAGAAAAATTTATTTTTTTTATTGTTAAAAGTAAATTTTTTAGAAGTATTGTATTGTTGTATCTGTTGAAGGAGTTAGAAATAAAAATTGCTATTTTACTACTATGAATATAATAAATATATATAAAGAAAGTAAAAAGATAATCAGAAAAATTTTAAATTTTTTTTTATTATTAGAGAAATAAAATCCTAATTAATGTTATAGTAACTAATATAAGCTTTTATAATACACTTGTAGAAAATAATTAGCTTTTCTAAATTACTAGTTGAAAAGATAAATTCAATCTTTAATTAGAAGTTGAATTTCAAATTTTTGATTGAATTCAGATCAAATTAACCAAAAACTTTAATCAATAATCAATCTATAATTAATCTAAAAACTATTAATCAGTATTAAACAAGGAATTCACTTTTTCTAGAGTTCCTAGAGACTGTTAATTATAGTATGAAGACTATAACTTTATAGCTTGTTATATAGTGTCTAGAATTAAGACTTAACAAAAAGGTTTTTGTAATGATTTATGTTAGAGCTAAGAGGCAAATAATAAATAGTATATAAAGATACTAAGTATTATATCTT